>CM062816.1:68167155-68404732 GCA_031772625.1 Pinus tabuliformis
AGGGTTAGATCTCCACCATTACACACTTCATTTTGGTTATATCCTTAAATGATCTATTGGGTGTTCGGAAAAATATTGTTGTTATTGATGTTAAAGGGAACATTAGTTCATGAAGACAATTACATAAGCTTGTAGAGCATTTCAAGCTCTTTGTAACAAGTACTTACTTGCCCCTTAACTCCTCTTAGTTGATAATAATTTGAATTTTTGAATCAAGAAAATCATATTTGTCTCGGGTGCAAGTCAACCTACATAAGTCGGCCTCACCCAATAAACAAGTTGGTTCAACATAGGTTCAAACAAGTATAAATAGGATTTATGCTCCTCCACTTCATCCATATAGCTTGGCCAATGATAGAAGCAATTCGTTCTAAGGTAAAAAGAAGTTCACAACTCATGAACTAAGGGGTTGAACAAGGAAGAAAAAATGTGGGGTTTGATTATTGTTCTTTGGTGATATTTTATGTGGTTCTTGGTGATGAGCCCCAGTATCATAACAAGATTGTTGAGACTCCCAAGGATACCAACTTTAATTATCAACCTGGGGTTCATACAAACTTAAGAGGTGACAGTGATGTATGCATAGTAGGTCAAGCTCTACACATGCCACTGATCTGTAATGCAAATTTGAAGGTGATGGAAAAATTACAACTAAAATTTTATGTATTTTGGGTAATGGATCACTTTACAAAACACATAAAATAATGATTTTTAAACTTAGTTAATAACAATAACAGAGACAATATACCATATTAGAAACACATAACAACAAAAATGATAAAGGAGTTCACCCCTCTCCTGGGTTGCATCTCCTGGTCTAGCTTCCAATGTTGGCCTATTGTCACTTACTGCAAAATGTGTTTTCAGTCATCCAAAGAGTAAATGAGCAGAGAAGTTTGCAGTCATTTTCCAAGCAACAGAAGATATGTGGAAGTCCAACAACGGACTCATGGATCAAAATATATGGTATGATGAAGTTCAAGGATTGAAGCCTTAGGAAGGAATATCATAGGTCTGATATATCGTAGATCGCATATCGGAGGTCCAGAGATATCAGTGATCGCAACAACAAAGCATCATCCATATCGATGATCGCAACATCAAAGCATCATCCATATAGGTGATTGCAACATCAGAGCATCAAGCATATCCGTGATCGCATATCGGAGGTCCTGAGATATCGGTGCATCGTAACATCACAATCAGGGATATCGACACATCACAATATCGTCGCATTGCAATATCATAGGTTTGGCATATCGACGCATCACAATATCGGAGGTTGGAGGAGCATCAAAACATCAGTGTATCGCAAAATCAAAACTTCTTAAAGTGGGATCCTTTAAAAAGTTGCGATGTCATAAAGTGATAATAGTATTAGAAAGCATCAAGGAACGCCAATAAAGGATTAACAAAGGATTTCATTGCAAAACCAAAGGTTGACGAGCCCTTTTCTCTCTCCTCTAGCGGGACACATGGCAGCATATGATTAGCTCCGTTAAAGACATACCGCAGCATATGATTGGTTCTGATAAAGCTACAGTGGCATCTGATGTCAGCATGATGTGGCAGTACGACAGGACACATGGCAAGAAGTTTTGGCATTTTGAGGGGCCTAAGGGGAAAAATATGGATGACATGTGTCACCACTCATGAGGTGCCATGTGGAATAATGACGTCATATCGAAGGTCGGTATATCGGAAGTTGAGGATGTCAGAACTTTAGAATAGTTGGTGTTTGAAAAAATTCCAATGAGAGGGGCTTCGATATTGTAATACAAAGAGTTAAAATGTGGATGAGTTGGCAACTATGATTCCAGAACACCACTAAAGGCACCATGGTTGATCGCTCCCAGCTCTAGAAAGTGGGGAATTCAAGCAATTAAGAGGAAACCGACAAGCGAATTGGTCGAGTAGTTGAAGAAGAACATCATGGCAAAGATGTGGCCTGATCAGAGGCAATCATAGGAATTGGCATGGAGATATTTTGTTGTGGCCATCATTTTCTTTTCCCATGGTTTGTTATTTTGTAATCTGTTGCAATGATTTGGGCGGTAGAGCCTTCGCACGCCAAGACATCTAGTCGATCAGACAACTAGGGCTCAACTAAGATATTTTTCTCAACCATCATTCAATTGTTCTGTTTTGTTATTTTTGTGATTTTGTGCATTTTAAAGAAAGGAATCCGATCCTTTGTAATCATTTAGGAAGCAAAGCCTTCGCAAGCCAAGACAACTAGTCGATCAGACAGTTGGAGCTCGACTAAGATATTTTGTAACTATTTTTCAAGCTCTCCCTCTCCTTATAAAAGAGGGAAGAAACACTTAACAGAAGGTTCCCAAAATTTTGCATTCCAGAGGCTCGAATTCTGCTTTTGTAAGTTCTGAGCTCTGTTTGCAGAGAAAGTGGTTCCACTTTGGTTCAATTTTTTTGTTCATGAGGTTCTCAGGCATATACAATTGTTAAATATGATGGGCTAGTGATTTGGACTCCATCTTCAAAGATTAATGAAGCAATTTTGTAGATTCCAATCAGAGAAATGCGCAGTATGTTTCCCCCTTGTATATCATTTCATGTATGTCTTTCCTCTTTTGAAATTATGTAATGAAGTTGTCGGTTTCACTCTCTCATGGTTGTATGTATGCTACTAAGTAGTGATAAGTACCTATGGAAACACGAAATTACTTGTGTAATCACATATTTACTTGTGTTATTTGATAGCATACAATACCTGTACGTAAGCACAGATTTACTTATGTTAATTGGTGACAAATGTATTCATGAGATATAGAGCTTGAGACATTAATTCTCGCTCCACTTTTTCCGCATTTTCACCTCCTCGCTCTTCCATATTTCTATTGGAGATTGTTACTTACGATTTTGTGTTATGCCCATCCCTCTGCATTGATTTACCTCCTTTCCTTCCTCTTGTTCATCTAGACTACAATAACAATGTTAAATTGTGTATTATGTATTGTTGGGTTTCGACCACCAGAACCAACTCATTTCTCTTTGCGATTAGACATATCTGTGAGTGTGTATTTTGATCTATGTGTTTGCTTGAGTTTACCTTGGCAAAGGGCTATTGAACCAAGCTCTGAATTATATTTTTTCAAATTATGTGACATATGGAGAGCAACAGAAAGCCTTTAGATAATCTTCAAAAGCAGTCCTCTCGGATGCCCTAAGAACTGACCCTTTTCTTTCAACTTGGGGGTTGTCTCTAGGAGGCTTCTACATCTTCTAAAGCACTTGTGTGACATGAGATGGAAAAAGCTACAACAACTTTCTGGCGCCGTTATCGGGGAACGAATCAGAATATTTTTCCCTGGTTATGACAATTTTTACATTCCCTCTGTCAGGTGAGCAAGGGAAGTGTGGGGTTAAGATCTCTTATCTTGGCGACTCCATTGTTTCAATCTTATTATAAACACCATGGCTACTCCACTTTCTATATCCTTATTTGGTCATCCTGGCTTTCAAGAGGCCTCATACTCGCTCTGATGCTAAACACCAGAAAACTTCCCCTACATTTTAACTTGAGATCACTCACCTAAAGGGGTTTTCAAAATTTCGCTTCCTGCATTCTTGGCCAACAAATTTGCCCCACTGGATTTTTCTTTTGTTGTTGGTTATCCCCATCATGTCCCTTCATTTCATGAATGGTATACCTATTTGCCTAGATTCAGTGGAAACACAGATAGAAGACTAAACCAACACCTCAAGGACTTTCATGAATGCATGGAACAACAGGGTATTGTTCTTGAAGATGTGAAAATGAAATTGTTCATGTATTCTTTAGATGAATATGCTAGAGCTTGGTACAAAACAATACCTCATGGTAGCATATCTTCCTTAAGGAGATTTCACATATGATTTAATCATTTTTACAAAAGGTTATATCAACCAGGTGCTATGTTCGAAGATTGTTGTGCACATTTTAATGTTGAAAATATTTCTGAGGTTAATGATCCTACTAAAGATGTTTGTGGGGATCAACTCCAAGAATACATATACTTGCATCAAGAAGCATCACCCAGCGATCAAGAAAGGGAAGAAGGAGACATTATCAAGCTGCAAATAAACCCTCAGAGATCTTATTCTGCCGAATTTGATGATTCTCCTTCTTATGATTTGTATGACTTCGATGGGAAGTTGAACAATGCAAAACCGCAACAATCCCAGTCATGGGAAGCTGCACAAAAAGAGGAGGTCCACCATGAGGTTAACAAAGAGGCTCCAGTTTACAATTCACGTCCTTCAAATGGAGAACAAGTTCAAGAAGCTAGTATTAAAGTCAATAAAGATTCTCTAATTTATGATTCAGATGATTCAAAGGAGGATGAGATTGTTACAGACTTTCAAAGGGATTTGCTTACCAGCATGTGGGGAGAGGACTTCTAATAACAACTTCTTCAAGAGGAGCCCAAATTTGTAGAGCCTAGTACAGGGAAAATTTTAAGGATGGAAATTTATTTTAAAGTTAAGAAACCTTGGCAAATCTTACTAGTACATAATATGCAATTTGAAAAATGTTTGGAAATGTTTAGTATTCAAATTTCTAATAATTTTATCTAATATCTATATAATATTTTAGCGATTTTTAAGGTAAGACATTTTTATACTATAAAATTTGGGCGAATAATTTTTAGAAAAAATGGAAATTAAAGTATCTTTTTTTTTTGGAAAAACATGGAAAAATAGCCCACTTGTGAATATTAACCCCTAAATTTCCCTGGCCTAGTAGTGTCGGTGGCTTCCTATTCCAAAAGATCCTTGTCAAGAAACTGTTCAAGAGAGGGAGACAACCATAAACTTCTCTCATCAGTTCTATGATCCAGTAGATGACTATATGGCATTTCTTTATCCTAGTAGCCAATCTCAATTATGGGGATGTATTAAATGTTTTACCTCAAGATTTAAAATGGTGCATGCATGTTTTAGTTGTTGACTTTCAAGAGAACAATGGCATAAGGTCTAGTACTTAGATGTTGGGCTGGTATCATTGGAAGGTTGACCTCACTTGGGTGAATTGAGCCCTATGCATAAGCAGGAGTTGTATATAAATAAGCTCACTATGTGAGTGTTTAATTTCTAGTTTTTAGAGTTTGTAGTTATGCATTTCAGTTTTATGAGGAAAGGACTCCCAACAAATAAAGTTCCATGGAGATTTTTTGGTTTTATAGGTTCATTATATTTTTGACTCCATGCCCAATGGTGAAGGCTACTAGTCTGCAGGTTCTCAGCACCTTGCCAGCAAGGCATTGTCCCCAATTGGAGCCAATGTTGTCACTTACTGCAAAATGTGTTTTTAGTTGTCCAAAGAGTAAATGAGAAGAGAAGTTTGCAGTCATTTTACAAGCAGTAGAAGGACTCAAAGCCTAAGTCAGACCCTCTCCATTGGAAAGTGTTGTGAACAAACTTTCCAATGATATGTGGAAGTCCAACAATGGACTCCTTGATCAAAAGATATAGTCTTGTACAATGGACAATGAGGTACAAGGGAGCCCCGCTTTACCTACCAAGAAGATGAAACCATAGGCTAAGCTATAAAAAGCACGGATTTAGATTCATATCCAGAATTATGAGTAGCTCCCTTCGCTCATCACTAGCATTGAGGCTTCCTATGCACAGTTGTTCAAGAGTCTGGATGTCATATTGCGAACGCACAAGATCCCTTCCATCGGAACCCTCACCCATGCCATGAGGAAGAACCAAGTCATGTTGGATGTTGAGAGGTACATTGGGCAGTTGATGCCCGAAACCGCCAATGATGACTTGCAGCTCAGTGTAGAAAACATGCAGAGATACCTCGATGGTCTAGCCACACTCAGGAAAGTGTTGTGTGTGCTTGAGGATGAGCTGGATAGAAGTTTCAAAACCATATACCCGGAAGCCATGGAGGCAAGGGTCCGCTTCGACAAAGATGCCATCAAATAGTACGGGGACACAATAGAGCAATACCAAGGTTGGTATCAGTTTGTCACTGAAGAACACCGCGAGGAAGTTACCGAGTTGGTCTTCCTCCAAGACCCCAAGTGATGTTGTTTGTCTTGTGAGGCTGACTCAAGCCTATTTTGTCCCACATGGGTATATGTGTAAATTTTATTATTGTAAATGTATTGTAAGTGAAATTCCAAGTGTCATTAGTGGAATGTGAACAGACACTATTGTAATGTGAAGAGTCATGAGGTAGTCCAAGAGTCAAAGGGGAATGTCAAGGATCACCCCACCCTTTGTTATATATAGAACCTCATAACCCATAGAAGAGGAATTTTGGAGCCTAGCCAAAAAGTGGCTTTTGGGAGCCAAGATTTTGGCTAGGAAAAGCTTAGAGAAGGCTTGGAGAGTATTATGACGAGCCTTGGCTTCTCCACAGTGCAGAGCGAGTACATCTCTTTGGAGGTGCAGGAGGTGTTGATTGTAATGTTCCACTATTGGGGCTAGTGGTTGTCAATGGTGTACATATGGATGGAAATTTCACTTTATATAATATAATAGAGCCAGCGTGTCTTCATGCATATGTTGTTATTGTAGTTCGACTATTTGGGTTACTTTAGCAATTTATGTTGTTTAACTTATGCATTTGTGTATGAACTATTTTGTATATGATTGTATGAATCTTGTTGAAGTCATGTTGTTGGTTTAACCTGTCACTTTGGATTGTGGACTATTCTGCTTTCCAGCTTGTGATGTCATTCAGCTCGTGTGTTCCTTTCAGGCTGCGTACTATTACAAGCTTCTAAGGGACACACTTCCTTTTCCCCTCTGTGTGTTAGAATCCCCATGCATCTCACTTGACTCACTGCAAGGTCACACACTTGCTTCCAACAAATATATCACACTTACCTCTGTGTGTTATCGCAACTAAGGCATTGCTTTACTACCCACTGCTGGGACTCCTACTCCAAACCATTTGAGGTATAGTTGGGACTTCTTACTAGGGAGATCCCCTGACATGTTGGTAATTCCAACAGCGTCAACATAACTATAAATTAAATTATCTAAGGTCAGACACGAGTGGGGAGTTTACTTCAAATAAATTTAATGATTTTTGTGAAGAACACGTAATAATAAGTCAATTTTCAATTGCTAAGACCCCACAACAAAATGGTGTGGTAGAGAGGAAAAATATATTAATGCAACGAATGGCCAAAGCAATGTTGGATGAAGGAAATCTTCCAAATACTTTTTGGTTTGAAGTTGTTCATACAATTGTCCATATTTTAAACAAAGCACATCCGAGGCCAAAAGTGACAAGTCTCCCTACAAATTGTGGTACAGAAAACCAACTTAGATAAAGCACTTAAAAGTCTTCAGCGGTAAGTGTTACATCAAAATTAATGATGAAAAACCTGATAAGTTTGATGCTAGAGTTCATGAAGGGATATTTTTATGGTATTCAACTAAAAGAAAAGGCTATAGGTGTTATAATGATGATTATGTGATTGATCTGGATCTCTTCAACTACTAAAATTAACCAAGATGTTTTACTTCTGAGATGTTAGCAAAATTGGATATGAAAGAGCATGAAAAGCCACATGTGAATACTTTGTAGAAGATGAAACATAACGAAAAACATCAAATCAAAGGTCACAGACACATTGATAACGGAGTTCACCTAGTGTGGGTTACGTCTCTAGGCCTAGTGTGAAGAGTAAGGAGGTCGCTTCATTAAATGTTGCAAGATGATAATGAGTACATAGTACATTCTTTGTCATTACAAGGATAAATTCCCTCAACCAGAGTGGCATGTCTCTCCATGAGGTGTTCTCCTAAAGGAACTCTCACTCAAATGAGCTCTCCTTCAACATGATAAGCCAATAAATTCTCACATGATGTAGCATACAAATAGCCCTCAACATAATAGTAACAAAGATCTCGGCAAATCATAAGAAAGACATGGCATTACTGCATCATTTACCTCCACTTTCGGGGATGGCTTGAAAATGTGAAGCTCTACAGACGAAATGGGCTACACCGTTGAACAAATGGTGCGAAATTGTGTCAAATGACTATAAACTTGGCCCATTTTAGACACCGTCAAATTTTGGACCCTCGGGAATCTCGAAGATTCCCCTAAAGATTCTTTCCTAGAGATGGCCAAAAAATCCTCAGCTTGGACGAAAATTCTGACCACACCACTGCACTCCTTGCGAAATTCTGTGAAAAATTACTATAAAGTCAGCATCATTCCACCTTTGTAAAAAATCAGCCTCCAAGGGAATCTTTTAGATTCCTTAAGATTTTTCCAATATTCCTTGTTGTTGACTGCCTGAATTTCTGTTGTTCGGATGGGGAAACAGACCACACCATCACGTTCCCTGTGAAATTCTAGTTCTTTTGAGTATAAAGTTGATATATTTTTGTCACTGTGAAAAATTCCTCTCCATGGAATCTTTTAGATTCCTCACTGCATCAGAGAATATCCCTGCAAATATTTCCTAAGAATCCGTCTCAAAAAATGTGCCATCAAAGTTACCTCTCACCTCCTTCATCCTCTATTCGACAAACGAGCATGGTTTATATGAATGAAACTGGGCAAATTAACCAATGGTCGACTTGGGCTTTCATGGTTGGCAGGTTATATTAAAGGTATGTTGGTTTGGAGTGGGTCGGGTTCCAACCCACGGCCCAACCATCTTTTTTATTAAAAAATAGTATGTTTTATTAACCATGGTGCGGGTGTTGTCGTAACCATTTGGATGGTGGTTAAGTGTTGTTGTAGTTGGCTATGGTTTATGGCTCACGGTTATGGTATGTTTGGTTGGCATATAACATTTGTTATATTGTAATGTGGTAATGCCACCACGTAGGGTGGGGTTTGATTCCCACTGGTCTTAGTGTTTATGATATATGGTGTACCGTTATAATGTGACAGGTGGTGGGGTTTGACCGCCTCCCACCCGTTTAATATATATATATATATATATATGTGTGTGTGTGGGTGTGTGTGTGTCATAATTGTTGGGGGGTGGCAGGGTTGGTGGCCCACCACCCCACAATTTTTATTTTTATTTTTAACATATATAGGCAAATTAACGAGGCGAAAAATTCGCCCATTTCGATGGCTAGATTTCGTGCGCCGAAATTTCCAAATTGTTGTCTCGTTAGTGACTACCACTTGGCCTAGTTTGACCCAAAATTGTACTGTGAATATCTTGAGCATACAAACTCGTATTTGAGTGGCATTCATGTCATTAGAATTAGGACAACGAGCACTACAATCTAGCCTTGGTTTGGGTGAAATCCTAGAACTTTGAATTTTGAGCTATTTATGGATTCTGAACATTCTTGGAGCCACCTATACCATTCCTCCCCACTGAGGACATTTTGGTCCTCCAAAAGCATGAACATAATCTACAACTGATGTGTTACATCCTCTGCACCACAAGTGTCCTGAAAGGCCACACTTCCTTCTCCTTCACCCTTGTTCTCTGGAGTCATAAGTGATGAGCCAACACTGGCATCCTCTGCAAACCTGTAGTACAACCTTTGCAAACTACATGCTCAATTACATGACCAATCATGACCCAAGCATCCCCATACTTGCCAAGAGTTTATAACACACACTCTGTGGTCAAGTTTACATCATAATAGAAATCAATACCCCAGCTATCAATAAAAGGCCAAAACATCATCATTGCTTTAATAAGCGATGGAAAACACATCATCACTTTTACATTTATATCGCAACACATGATTTACAAAATGCAGCCATGAAAAGCTACCATATCTAGTAAAACAATTTCTTACTCAACAAAGTGGACCACGAGGAATGTGGCGGATTCACTTGTTGAACATCTTTTCCAACTGGTTTCTGAACGGGCGATTTGTCCTTAAGACATTGCTCTAGATGGTGCCTCCAACATGTGGCTCTTTGATGACCACCTCTGTTGCAATGACTACAAAAAGTCTTCTTCCTCCATAATTGCTTCCTTCTTCTTTCTTGATGTGGAGAAGGCATTTCATGCCTCATCCTCTTTCTTGCTGCTATTCTCTTTGAGCACTCAACCTCCACATGGTTATGTAAACCAAAAAAACTACATGGTTTTCTATGCTATGATTTCTACTCATCATTAACAATATGCTTGTAATGAAAATGAACTTTAGAATACTGATACTTTTTATGCCTCTCTTGATTGCCTTTAGTGTGATCCTGGCGATGGGAGCTTTCCTTAGCTCTTCCTCTACAATGTGCATTGTCATGGGAGGATTGTGATGTGTTCCAATCATCATCTTTCTCCAATGGCTTCGAAAATTCCTTGGAGGCTTCTAATACATTTGAGCACTCTCCTTCAGTGTATGCCAAACCTTCAAATTGAAGTCTTTGTACAACATCTAGTGGTTGAATCATTCCTTGGCCATTAACACCATGTCCTCCTCCTTTATACCCCATCTTGGTAAGGAGTCTCAGGACGGTTCTTGAAATGGGTACCTCAAAGCTTCCAACAAAAATAGCGTCATGTGAAAATGAAACTGAAGAATGATCAACATTGTTTACCTCAGCTGTTGATTCTAAGATAGGTGATGGTGGCTTCGCTAACCCTTCATTATGCTTCAATTCTTCCAATGCCTCTTCTGTGGATTTTAACTGAAGTTGTAGTCTCTGCTTCTTCTCTTTTTCTTCTCGTAGAATTTTCCTCAATTCAGCATTCTCTGCTTGAAGACTCCGATTGATCTCCTCATCTGAATGATGAGAAGATGATGAATAATATGAATGTACACTCGAGGGGGTAGATGGAGCATTATCCTCTACTCTTTCTTTCTCTCGTTCCTCTCTTGCCATTTCTTCCTCATAATCTGCATACATTATGTCCACCATGCATGACATCCCGAGGAGGTCCTCGTAGAGATCTCTATTTTCCTCCATTTACCTTCTTGTTGCATATTCAACCATTCACACTTGCAATTCACATCAGCGAGAAGACTGCTCTGATACCAAACTTGATCCGGATCTCTTCAGCTACCATAATTAACCGAGATCTTTTATTTTTGTGATCTTAGTAGAATTGCATATGAAAGTGCATGAAAAATCACATGTGCATACTTTAAAGAAGATGAAACATAACGACAACCATTAAATCAAAGGACACAAACACATTGATAACGGACTTCACCCAGTGTGGGTTACGTCTTCGAGCCTTGTGTCAAGAGTGGGGAGGTTGCTTCATTAAATGTTGTAAGATGATGATGAGTACATAGTAAATTCTCTATCATTACAAGGATAATTTCCCTCAACCAAAGTGGCATGCCTCTCCTCGAGACTTTCTCCTAAAGGAACTCTCACTCAAATGGGCTCTCCTTTAGCATGAAAAGCTAATAAATTCTCACATGACGTGGCATACAAGTATCCCTCAACATGACAGTAACAAGGATCTCAGCAATAAAAACATCATCTCAACAAATCAAAAGAAAGACTTGGCATCATTGTATCATTTACCTCCACTTTCGAGGATGGCCTGAAAATGCGAAGCTCTACGGATGAAATGGGTTGCAAGCACTGAACTTGTGGCGCGAAATCCTGTCAAATGACTATAAACTTGGCCCCTTTTTGACAACGTCAAATTCTAGACCCTCAGTAATCTCAAAGATTCCACCAAAGATTCTTTCCTAGAGATGGTTGAAAAATATGCTACTTGGATGAAAATTTTGACCACACCACTGCACACCTTGCAAAATTCTGTGAAAAATGACTATAAATTCAACATCATTCTGCCTATGTCAAAAATCGGCCTCCAGGGGAATCTTTTAGATTCCTTAAGATTCCTTGCTACTAGCTGCCTGAATTTCTAATACTCAGATGGGGAAACAGACCACACCATCACGTTCCCTGTGAAATTCTAATTATTCTGAGTATAAAGTTGACATATTTCTATCACAATGAAAATTTTCCCTCCAGGGAATCTTTTAGATTCTTCGCTGCATCAGAGAATATTGCTACAAAGATTCTTTAAGAATCTGTCTCGAAAAATGTGCCATCAAAGTTCCCTCTCAACCTCCGACTCCTTTGTCCTTCGTTCGGCAAACGAGCATGGTTTATATGAATGAAACTAGGTGGATTAACCAATGGCCCACTTGGGCTTTCATAGTTGGCAGGTTATATTAAAGGTATGTTGGTTTGGGGTGGGTCAGGTTCCAACCCCACAACCCACCCCTTTTTAATTAAAAAATAGTGTGCTTTATTAACTGTTGCGGAGGTGTTGGCGTAACCATTTGGATGGTGGTTATGTGTTGTTATGGTTGGCTATGATTTATGGTGTACGGCTATGGTATGTTTGGTTGGCATATAACATTTGTTGTATTGTAATGTGGTAAGGTTTTTGCACTGGGCGGGGCCGACGGACCCACCGACCATGGGTTTGATTCCCACAGGTCTTGGTGTTTATGACATATGGTGTACCGTTATCCCTTTTTCGAGCACTCGGAACACAATGACACTCCACAAAATCCTCCTTCTAAGGGACATCATTCCCACCTTTGCATACCAGATCAATATCCCATGCTTGGGGGCATTATAGTTTTCCCCTAGCCATCTTCTCAAATAAGTCTCGGCCTAGATCCAACTAGATCTAGGTATGGTCGATTATCCTCCCATTCCTTGGATAGTTTGTCCTACCGGCCTCCCCAGGGAGCCATATGCCCATTGCATATCGTATATGTTTGATACCATCTCTTCAAATATTCTACTCTATGTCCACATAGTCCCCATGTTTGACTTAGTGGATTCTAGACCTCCTCTAGTAGTTCATTCTTATTTTCCTCTTGCCTTAATTCTTCACTAGGAACCATCGTTCCAAGAAGCATTCAGGCCATCTTTAGACAAGTAAGACCACTTGCCTGAAAGTTATAGATCCTGACTCTGATGGTCGGTTTGTCCTCTACGATCTCCATAGGATTTAGGGCCTTCTCCTCCTCTCAAATTGGAGGGAAAATGTTCTTTCATAGAAAAATTCCCAATTTTCTTGTCACCCATTATGACTAGACCGTAGCTCAGTTTGACGAACCGTCAGTGCCGTTGGAAATCTCTCACCGACCTTTATAATGGGTCTTCCTCAGTGTTTGATGATTTGACACTTCACTAGGAAGTCATTTTTCCAAGAAAGGTCACTTCGTTGCCTCTCAAAATCAAATTTCTTCATAAAGCTACACTTGTACTTTTAGGTCCACCTCCTCTTAATACTTTTCATACCATATGTTGATTTTTGTCATGAGTAACCATCATTTACTCATGTTTCGACGATCCCCATCGAGCCTAGTCTGTGTGGCAGCGTCATCGAGTCACCCTTGTTCAAAGCATTCGCAATGAGTCACCCTTGCATTCTTGGAGTCTATTTCATGTCCCATCATCTCATGTCATAGTATTCCATCCATATTTGCATACCGTTCATCCTGTGTTGCCCATTTTGACCTCTAGTCATACTGTCCCCATCCCCTCCAGAGTTGAGTCAGTTGCTGCCAGGTCAACCATGCACTTTATGCTCTGATAAGGGTAGTCGTATGTTTGTCCCTCAGTCCCACTTTTTCCCATTATCCCTGGTGTCAGTCCATCAGTCACATTACTATTTTCCCTCGTGCTTTAGTTGAGGATCCTCATTGCCTCATCTATCGCAAGCCCTATTATGTTGACATCGGCTCATTTATTCCAGAAAAACGACCTAGAGGGCGGTGTATCTTGGTTCCAGCTTCCATTATTGTTCGGCGCCTTGGATTGAGCAAAGGGTCTTATTATTGCCCTTTGACTTGGTTGTTTCATGTTCCTTATCCATACACTTGATGGTCCAATGGTGCAGTAGATTGTACCAGTGATTCCCGGGTGTGTGTGAGATGTTTCAGACCTCGTGAAGGGGTGGCCCTTTAGGTAGCCCCCCACATGCCCGGATGCATACCTATTATGCTACGGCCTCAGATGCAGTTCCGCAGAGTAGATGGGTTCGGTTCCTACCAATCATAGAGTCCATAACATGCACGTCTCCTACAGATGATCCGTTCAGTTTTGTAGAGCCCTTCCCTATTCAACAAGGCTTCTCTGGTTGTTCTACCCTCCCTCCCACCCATTTTTTGAGGGAAGGGGATTTGTATCTCATGTACTCATATATTATTGTATTCAGTCCTAGCTCATGTTTTTACGAGGTGCATTATGTATATGGAACACATTGTATTATTTTCTGGCTCTGTTATGCGAGCATGTCATCTACCATTCAGCATGTACTTCATTGCTTAGTTTTATATTTTTGGGCAAACCATTATTTGTGTATTAAGTTATCTCGGCAGTTATGGGTATGCCTCCCCCGCCTCATTGAGGTCCAGTACCACAACATAAAAGGAGACTTGCATTAGTCTCGTCCCCAATGTCACTATCCTCTCTCATATTCAACTTCATTAGTCTCTCTCTCTCTCTCCTTGACTCCCCTGTGTTGTCTAAGTGATTGTGTCTTTACAACGTACTTCGGTCATACGTTTTGCTCCTAACACTCGTACGTTGGGAGGCAATCTATTATAACCAAGAAATTGATTATCTAGCCTAATTTACTAGATGGATCGAAGTACACCATGTAAAGCCAGTTTTACCATAGTAAAATTACTTTCACTATGAAAAAATACTTAATAAACCACCTTTGTTAAGTAATTTATAGTTAAACCCATGAAGAATAATTAAATAAATCACTATTTATTTGATTTTCTTCTAAGAATAATTAATTAAACCATTGTTTTATTATTATTCCTTGTCAAATTTGACCCAATCATGAAAAATAAACAAATAAATCATTGTTTATCTTATTTTTCTCTAAGAATAATTAATTATTCCTTGTTAAATTTGACTAAATCCCCTAGGAATAATTAAATAAATCATTATTTGTTTATTATTCCTTAACTTTTTCATTGAGATGATAAATAAATCATTTATATATTTATTATTTCTAAATAAAAGTTTAAATATTTTTTCCCTCGTAAACAAATATAATAAAATATTTTAAGTGGTAATTCCAAGAATGGGATCAATAATATTTTATTATTGCTCATTATTCGAGGATAACTCAATATTTTGTTATAAATAGGAGGGTTTTCCATTCATTATTCACTTTTGATTATTTTCATTGTTGCACTCACTGTTGTAACTCTAATTATTTTCATTGTCGCACACCATATTTTTGTTGGGTTTATACATTATAGAGGAGAGAGACTCTATAGAAGCTGAAAGCGTTTGAGGATAGCCAAGAACCCATCCCATAGAGGGGGACTGGTAACATATATTTGTTCCCTTCACAGGTGTTATAATAAAATCATTCTTTACATATCTGGTTTCCATTGGATGTTTTGGGGTTATTACTCTTTATTTCACTGTTTAACTATGATTGCAACATAGATCATAATTTTGGCAGGTTTTGTTTCTATCAATAGCTGCAGATCTACAATGTTTAGTAGTCATTTCTATTGTTGAGATCGTTTGTCATCCACGATCTTAAGTGGGTTCTTTTCGTACACCATTGAGAAGAAAACACTACAACAACAATCTAGGAGGGTTGAAGGATGTTGGATGGCTCGGTCGAGGAGTTTTTCCAATTTTGACTAAGTGTGGAATCAATGAAATAAGGTTGAACAAAATCAAGACTTGAGCATGATCGCACACTTAGATCACATGAGGACATGACATATAACACCCAGAACTCATGAACAACATACATTCCTCAATGCGATGACATTGCGACAGCGCACTCCAAGTGCGACACTAATGATACACTTTGTGACGAAATTGACAACACTTGTGCGACAATGCTTGAAACTTTGGGAATGAGTGTGATATGTATTTACATTATAAGTACAACTCATTAACATAAAGTCTACCCCTTAAACAACCAAAACTAGTTTTTGTACAATATGTGACACTTAACATGTTAAAAGACAGTACTTGCGATATTAAGAGAAAATATCGAACGACACGTGTGATATATGAACGATGGTGAAGATGACACATTCCAAAGTGAAGATAACATGAATATGCCACTTGCTATGGTGAAAACAAGCAAACATGAAAACAACACTTGTGAAAGCGTAGGTGCACAAAAGCGTCAATTTGAAAAACTCATCGAAATAGAAGTACAAACACAACCAAAAGTGAGAGACTATCAATGACAGTGTGCACCGCTATCAACATGGTTTGAACATTGCACATGCACTGTCTTTATGGATTGTGACATGCATGTTCAAGCTTGTGTGAAGGAATGTGTTCATGAATGCATTTCAAACTAAGCATGTGTGAGCAGGTGACTTTGACATTTACAATCACAACATCAATTGGCCAAGAGGTAACTACAGACTAACTCATCATAAGATCCATAGTAGGCTCCAAAATTCAAGTGTAGGCAAAATTTTGGAGGGTGTTTTTTGCAGCAACAACACTTGGCGACACACTAGTGGAACTTCAGCTTCTCTGTTTAGGTTTTATCCTTAAGTGCAAGGTCTCAATATTTCAGGAAGTATTGATTTTCTAAGTAGATTTCCCTGACATCACCACTTATAACACTTAAAGATATAGTCTCCTCTTTTCCTTGCTCAGCTTCAAACACATCAACATAATACTAGTCATACCTCAACTATTTCGATAAGGGAGAAGGATAATAAGTATATCGACATTTTAAAGTGCATTCCCTGGTATTGCTCCATTGTTAGAGAGCTTGAACAATACCCCAGCGGAGTCGCCTCAAGGAACCACAAGCATTGCTTCGTTGCGAGCGAACTTGGATAGTACCCCGACAAAGATACTTGCTTCACCTCTCTGCATAGGAAGCCTTTCTCTTCTTCACGTTTTACTTAATTACTAATAGAATGTGAATGGCACTTATTTATTTTGATGGTGGAAGATGGATCTTGACTTATTGAGAGCAAAAGAGGTTGTTTCTTTATTTAAAGGGATTTGAAAGATATTCGAAGTTATATACCTGTTTAAAGTTTTTCTCCTTTCCCTTCCCTACTCGGTTGGGTTGACATCTCGAAACATTATTCAATGCAAGGTCGAGTCAAGAATGAAGATCTTAATGAAGGTATGGGCTTCGTGGTTCGACCAAAGGCTTTTAGTTTGGAACGAATCATATTTTTCGTCCAAACATCATTGACTCTAAAGGTATGTTAATCCAAAATAGAGAAGAGGGTAACAGATAAGCCAAGCATCGTTTTTCATCACAATTTCCCTTTTCAAGTTTTGCCACATTGTCTTTTGAGCCAACGAATCATCTTTCGTGCAAAACCTAAAGGAAAAGACAAGATAAAACAAAGAAACAAAATCAAAAGGACAAACCAAATAGAGGCTAAACCAAAAATAGAATGCGAGAAAAAAATAAGAACACAAGAAACACTAACAAAGAGCAAGCGCAAGATGGGTGCAAGAAAGAAAAACTAGAATGCAGCTAGACCTACTCTTATCCTAACTAGCTAGAAGGTTAGGGTCAAGTATAATGAAATTTCCAATAAAACCACTGTAGTCGCTCCCAACCTCCATACAAAAATATACAAACAATTAAAATTGATATAAAGCGATGTGCAAAAAAAAAGATAAGAGCTTGAATAAATTGCACAACAAATAGAACGTCTTGTCTGTCAACATAAAGATATTTCATAGCCACTACTTATAACCGGTTCGCCTTCTTACCTTTTTGATAAAAAAAAATATCACTAAATAAACCTCGAAAACTTCTTGTGAATGTGTCTCCATCTGTACTGTACTCCTTAGCAAGCATGAGGAAAGATCGAAACTTGTTATTTGTGATGGAGCTTGCAAAGGAAGATTGGTGCAATGATTCAATGATTGGATCATGAAATTTGAATTAATCCTCTTGAAAAACTTGAAATATTTGAAAAAATGAATTTGCAATTAAAAGTGCAGGATCTAGATGAGAATATTGTAAGGGAAAATGAATATGATCATGGTTAGATGGCTCATCAAGATAGTGAGGTCCTGACATAACCATTAATGAAGGTTGAAGCGCCTCAGCTGCTTGACAAGTATCCAAATAGTGAGATAAACTATAAAGATTAATCAATGTCAAACAATTGTCATCACATATACTGATGGGAAAATGATAAAATGAATGACAATTAATATTATTATCATATGGACTGTTTGTGACATGATATTCTCGATTAGAAGGTAACAAATATAGAGCAGTTTTAACCGTTTCGCAAATGCTCTTAATAATATAACCATCTTCCTCGCATGCTGAATATGACAAACCATTTTCCTGTAAGTGGCGACAAACTGTACAAGCATCATAATCATTGAAAGAATTGAAAAGGAGTGCAAGTATAGCAAATATACGAAACCAATCATAATGTAGTGGATGGAAAAGAGGAACTTGATTCAACAAATAACTCAAGCACTTGCTGACACTCAAGAGGATTTTTGTCATGAAGACATTCATAAGAAAAACTAGGAGTTGATTATATGCAATAGCACTTAACAGTTATGAGCTCTTTGGCTAAAGGTAATCTTAAAATTGATCAACTTCATGATTCCGCACATTCGAGAAAGGTGCACACTCCAAACCCGAATTCGATACAAGAGTTTATATGAGGATGAATTCACTACAACAGTATGATCATAAACCTGATCTCTAGAAATAGGAAAGTTGTAACGAGAAATCCTGAAATCCATCATGAACGAGTTTGCATCTAGCGAAATAATATGAATGAAATAATTATGCAAGAAAATCCAGATCTGACATGCTTTAGGAATTTCACCTGGATTTCAAGAACCTAACATAACCATCAATGAGAATTGAAGTTCCTAGGTCTCCTGACAAGTTCTGAATCTTTGAAAAGACAAATAACAACATTTGGTAAATTGAGTCAGACCACAAATTGCATGTGGAAAACTACTATGGGTTAAGTCAACAGGATAACCACTATCTGGATGGCAACTATGTACATCACTGGTTTGATCATATTCTTCAAACAGATTACTCAAGTCATAACTATCTTTTGATCGCAAGTCTAAGAATGTATGCGTCGGAAAAATCTCATGATCACATTGATTCAAAGAGTTGCCCCCATACAAAGCAAGAGACGATAAGGGATGGAATGGATGATCTATAATTTCATTGCTTTCTTCTCTATCATGGATAATCTCACTATCATGTGTCATATCAAGATTCAACTCATCAGATGACAAACTTGAAGAACGTGAAGAATTTCTATCACAAGTTGATGCATTACAAACAGTAGAGCACAAAGGATAGGGAGGTGAAGAGGAAGAAGTGTTCATATGCGATTTTTCTTTGACCAAAATAAATTTGAGATCTAAATCCTTCAAAACAAAATATTCTTGAGAAAATGAAAGATTAGTTGGTGCACTTGGGCATTCATCATCATATATATCAATGGACTCATCCTCATCGGAATGCTTGTTTCCCAAGACTTCAGATTGATTAGGAGAATTGATTACATTTTATTTACGACTGAGATGACTAGATTCATTATCAGCCAAGAGTGAGGCAACACTACCTTCACACGAAGAACTTTGGAAAAGAGAAGAAATATAAAAAGAATCTTCACCTTCCTGCAGTGAGAAGGGTTGGGTTGGTCCTTTCAGTTTGAGGGGAAGAAAATAGTATCCTGAAAGGTATTACCAGGCAGGTTGGGATAACCTACAAAAACTATGCCCATTTGAGCACGCTGGAAACGAGATTTGAAAGATTTGTAGGAAAAGCTTGAAAGTGATAAAAAGAATCTTCACCTTCCTACCCCCCTACCCGCAAAATGTGACTACCTTGCACCTGCTTACTACTTGGATTTAGAAGAGATTGATCAAGAAAATAATGGGGCAAGGAATCATGAGAAAGAGATCATAGAGGATGACAGATATCCAAATCATATTCAAGACTTAAATGATGGGTAATAATATAATCTTGAGGAATGGACCAATTAGTCTTAACCATAGGCTTTATGAACCATTATGGGATTTCCTCCATGGGATCTAAATCATGAAAAATAGGAGGATGAGAAGACATATTAGGAATCTGATTTGCAGATTTCCCAACTTTATTATCATCGCAGGGGGCACCCGCATCAGAACTTAAAAAGGAGGAGGACAAGGAACAAAAGGAATAACAGGTTCCTCCTCTAAAATTAGGGGTGTCTCATGGTTTACAAGAGTTGGGGAAGCAGAAACATCAGGTGGTTTGGTTTCACCGTACAGAGAGATACAAACCAAATGCTCAAACTTTTGTTTAAAGAATCCTAATCTGTGTCTTGTTCAGGAAATTCATAACAGAGGTGAAGGAATCGATCAGATAAATCCTTAATTGATTCATTAGGCTTCATTCTTATTTTATTAATACTTTTATAAACATCTTGATAATCATACCTATCAAATGCTAAATGAAGCTCCTTGATGAGGTGTTCAAGAGAATGAATGGAAGTAGGTGGTAGAGTGTGACAACATCGGCTAACTCGACCTCCAAGGGTGAGGCATAAGAGAATACAAGCCGTATCTTCACAATCAACTTCATATTATTCACAACACTTAAGAAAAAGAGATGCATACTCGACAATGGATGAATCACCCTCACCATCAAACTTGAATTGAGACAAGTCATGAAGAGACTCATCGGGGATTGAAATTTCACCAGGGGACAGGTTAAAAAAACACCTCGGGAGTATGAATTGAGGATGATCCATTTCAGATAAGAGGTTCAAACAAGACTCATCAGGCACATCTTGTCATGTTCCCTCCTTCTAGAGCCATTTTGTTGATGGCCTCGGAAATCCATCAACTAAGGTGGTCTTCCCGATGTGAAGTCCCTATTAGACCTCATACAGTTTGGAATAGGATCCCCATTCAAAGTATCGGCCAGGTTGCCATTGTTTCTTATAGATTTTCCTTGGCTACAAAGTTCAGCACAAGAGAGTAATGCATAGGTACTTTCGGATCAACAAGTGAGTATGCCTTGTGAAATTTTCAGCAGCGGAAAGTATCAAGGTCCTTCTACCGAAAGGGAAGAGAAAAGTGGGCCCTTTAGAGACAAGTAATAGTACTAATCTAGAAAAGGAAAACGAGCATGTACATATGAATGAATCGTTGATCAACCAGTGAAATAGTTCACAAGGAAGCAACGACTGTTAAAGAAAATACAACACACTTTCAACAAGATAAGTACCAAAGCCACCGAAATAGTTCAATTTCCTTAGTACATAGAAAAACAACATACAACACAAACATTCAAAGAATAGTCTCACAATATTCACGACATATGAATGAAAGTGTTTTGGCTTAACAAGATTCTGAATTAAGTACAAGTTCCAAGATACATAAAGACAATGAACACCACTAGCCCCGATAATGGAGCATTAGAGTTGTCACTCGCTCCTCCAAAACATTATCTTCCTCTCTAATGCTTGGTAGGAGGAGCCAAGGTGAAAATTTCCTTTGCTTGTACAATGAGGGTGTATATATAACAAATGTGGTGACCATTCACCTCCCTTGTGACTCTTGGACTACCCTCATGATTATTTGGCTTCTCCATGACTCTTTGACTTCCTACATGACTCTTAACATTACATGGATGACTCTTGGACTTCCACTTTACATTACATTTCTCTAATATTGAATTTACATAATCCAAAAAATGATGTGGCACATGATGACCCAAGGCATAATATGAAATGACACTAATGACATGTACTTCAAGATGACATGGCTAGGTCAAGCCACTCTTTGTTGTTGCTTTCTTTCTGTCTTCTTGAGAGATGGAACATGTTCTTCTTCTTCCTCCTCCTCATGGCTTAAAGATAGGGAGTATTCAATGTGATCTTGAACTTCAGCTATTGTCATAGTATGGTGTCCCTTTTTCTCCCCTTGATTGATCAACTTGCCCTTGCAGCTTCAAAGATGTCTTCTAGCATGGTCTCCTTCTCCTTTTCCTCCATCATCATCCTGTGATGGTAAGATACAGTATATGCAACTGAAAACCATTCATGAAAAGCCAACATTAGTCTAAAAAACCACTAATTTAACAGTTTCCATGAATTCACTTGTTAGGGATGGAACTAGTGCCTCATTGAGAGACCAACTTAGGGATTGCACAATTCCAGAGGCCAAGGTTAGGGACTGAGGCTTCAGACTATGCAATGCATAGTTTAGGATGACCAGGGTCAAGATATTTTGTAGTTGAGGGGCTGAAGAGCTCAAGGATGGAGATTGAGGCTTGAAGATGCTTATTACTAAGTTCTAGAGGGACAAAGGCCAAGGCGTTGCACAGTTGCAGAGTTCAAGAGCTCAAGCTGGAGGTTTGATGCTTGAAATTATGTAGTGTGTAGTTTTGGAAGTTTGATGCTTGAGGGTTAAGACTGTGTAATGTGCACTTAAGGCTAGGTTGGAGACAAAGACTATGTAGTTTCGGAGCTCAGGGGTTGGGCTTGAGCACTGAAATTCCGCAATGCACAGTTCTAGAGGGAAAATATTATGCATTGCATGGTGTTAAGAGGCGAGGCTACTGCTTGAGGACTAAGATTGTGCAATTCGTAGTCCAGGAGAGCTAAAGGATGTCAGGTGGCTCGGTCGGGGAGATTTTACAATTTTGACTAAGTGTGGAATCAATGAAATGAGGTTGAAAAAAATCAAGACTTAAGCATAATCACACAGTTAGATCACATGACTACATGACATAGAACACCCAAAACTCATGAACAACATACATTCCTCAATGCGACGACATTGCAACGGATCACTCCAGGTGCGACACTAATGATACACTTTGCGACGACATTGACGACACTTGTGCGATAGTGCTTGAAACTTTTGGAATGAGTGTGCTATGTGTTTACATGATAAGTGGTATCCCCTACAATTTCCTAGGCTGAAGAGGAGATTGAAAGAGGTAACCTCGAACCACTTTTAGCTCAGTAGTTGGCCCTACTGAGCCAGAGAGGGATCTCTCAAAGGATTTATCAATGCAAAGTTGTAAAGAACAAAGTTTTAGGCTAGATATGCAAGTTTTTTTTGAGTATTTGTGAATTAAGTTTGTTGGACTAGGGTTTAGAACAAGTAATTAGGTCTAAGCTTCAAGTATGCAGAAACAAGTTTAAATAGGAGCTAGATATCAGTGTGTTATGGTGAAATTGGAGTGTTTTTCAAGGTAGTATATATTTGTGAACTTAAAAGAAACTAATGAGCATGTGAAAGCATGAATTCATTAGCTTTAGAAGAAAGTAAACACAACTATGAATTCCACATAAACAAAGCTTAAATTCAAGATTCTTGTCTATATAATTGCAAGGAAATTCATAGGAAGAAGGTAAAGCATGTAAAGAGAGATGATTTGTCCATTAGAAAATGATAGTAAGAGGAAACAAACACCGTAGGCTCACTGAACTAGAGTTCCCGAAATATAGCTGCAACTGCTCTTGTATTAGCTGAAGAAAACATAAAGCATGCTCCACAAAAGTCCAACCCTTCTCTCTAAATGAGAAATGATACATAGACCCAATTGAACCACTTCTCCACCTTCAGGAGTCGAATTCCTAGGTGGTGGAACTAATTCCAAGATTCTCTCAACCAACAGGTAAGAGTGAGAAGGTCAAATACAAACACTTCTTGTAGACTTTGTTTTGGATTTTACTTCCTTAATGAGGCCTATTAAACCAAAAAAACACCTATCATGTCCATTTATTCATGCTTACATCATCTAACCTCAAACTAACTTCAATTACATCAAGATTTTTGACTTTGACCAAGTCAAACTGAAAACTAGGAAATTTACACATTGAAATTTAAATGAAAAACACAGAAATTTGTAGAAGTGCAGCGCCGACTTTGATCCCACTTTAAGGTGCCTCCCTGAGGTCCAAATGTGGATCTTAAAGAACGATCAACTAGCTTTTCAATTCTGGTTTCCAGAACAGCTTGAATTTTTGAAAGTGACCCATGGGAAGGCCTTCAAAAATTCATTCTTCCAAGGTGACTCCAGAAGCGCAACACCTGTCAAAAAGAGGGGCAAAATGCTGATTTTTTACCACTTTTTCCTCTTTTTCTCAAAATTTGGGCCCTCTCTAGAAAATATGATGAAATGGGTTTTGATAGGATGCCATGGGCTTTCCAAAACTGCAAACCATTTATCATTTGGATGCTTAAGGAAAAAGCACAGTGCTAAGGCACTAGCTTCTGTGACTGGCCAAGTTCTGAATTAGGCACCAAAATAGCCAAAAAACCAAAAATGCTCAGAATTTCTCCAAAATTGGTCAAGAGCTGCAAAATGAGGTATGTTAAGCCCTCATGGATGCTTTAGCAAGAATCTCTAAGTTACCCTTCTCATTTTGGTCCTTTAGGGTTTCTTTGAGCTTGTTTTCCAACTGTTTGACCTTGATGTTACAAATCATATTTTTGGTTTGGTAGTGATGTGCCATGTGCCTTAGTAGCTGGTTATCTCTATTGGCCTTGTCAAGAAGCTTCTCCAAGTGGTCATTGACCTTGTCTAACCAATACTCCCTGTCCTCATTTATCTCTAAGGCAATTATGTCCTCCATATCTAGTTCTTCATCTAGCAAACTGTGTTTTTTCTCTTCTTTCAATGCCTTCTTGAGTCCTTTGGTTCTTGGCCTCTTTTTCTTGCCTTGTCTTTCAGTTTCTTCAGGTTCATTGGTCTCCAATACTGCTTTTCCTTTACCTGCTTGCTGCAATAGTTTAGCTTGCTCTTTCTCCATGATAAGTTGTTTAGCCTTTAGCTGATTGTTTTCTTGTTCTAGGAATGAGATGACAAACCTTGCCCTTGCCATGTTGTCCATGAGTTCTCTGATCTGAGAGTATTTTTCTTTGATATTCTGCTGCATGCTTGAGGGCTCATTTTCTGTTTCCAGGTCTACCAACTCAAACTCATGCTCAATCAAATCTTTATCTTGTACTGGTGATCCCTGTTTTGCTGATGTAGAAGGCTTGGCCCCTTTCTCAACATGAGAAGCAAACACAAGCCTTTTTCCTCTTTGGTACATCCTAGTCACCTCAGGTCTAGGTGCTTTAGGAACCTCCACTGATTGGCTTGATGATCCTATCTCCATCTGTTGTGTTGGCATGTTTGGATGCTGAACTGAAACATTAGCCTCATGCCATTTCAAAGTTGTCTCCATGAAAGACTCCCATGTCATGTTTTTCTCTGCAAGTTGATGGAGGACCACAGTTTTGATCGAACTATGGTGGAAAAGACGAGGATAGTGTCCTTTGTTTTTCATCTATACCTTCTCGGACATCTTGACTAGGCTTCTACACAGATAGTTTCACATTTTAAGAGGTTTTTTAGTTGTAAAGTGCATTAGAAGCTAGATGTGATAGGCATACAATCTAGAAAACCTTCCCTCACATGTGAAAAATTTCATGACAACCTTCATTAATGGAGCATATTTCTCCAACAGGTACCTAAAAGGTATGATATGTGTATGGGTTTCCCTGTATGGTGTTTTCAAGAAGGACCTGTAATGCTCAAGATCTAAATTCATGCCCTTAAACCAATATTCTCCATGATTTGGTAACCCTGTAGCAAGTGAAATAACTGCCATTGAAAATGTGAACTCAACTCCAGCAATGATAACACTTTCCCCTTTCAAATGAGTGGCGATCTAATCTGTCAACTGTTCATGAAAACCAACTTCACATGCCCTTTTGCAAAACTCTAGACAACTCACATCTTCAAAACACTGCTTGATGAAGGGTGATGTATTGATTTCATTGCAATTGGTAGGTTCATATCTAATAATTTTGCCTCCTTTATGGTGTTTTTTCCTCTCTAGTGAAGAATCTCCTTCCATGATGACAGAAACCCTAGCAGCAGGAAAATGAGAAAAAACAGTGAGGGATGAGTGAAAAAATGAAATGATGGATAGGTGGAGTGGAAATAATGGTAAGGGAAATTCTAGGAGATGGATAGGGACTGTAAGCAACTTATGAAACTTAAATGAGGTGAAATGAAGGAAAGGAGTGCTTGTGAGAAATGAAAAACAGAGTTTCTAGGAAAACTGCCCAAATTGCTAGGAATAAGCTAGGGTTTAGTTATTGGTGAAGTAATTTGATGATTTGTAGTTGGTTCAGTGGGTCAAAATGTATTTTAAACATGTGTAGAGGTGTAGGATGAAATATTTACATGTTTAGCATATGAAAACTAGACTAGCCATCATTAACCCTAGCTTATAACATGATAATTTCACCTAAAACCCTAGATGAAGAAATCTTGTATTTGAATCCATCTTGCTAAAGGAAAAAGGTAAGTGAAGTGATGTACTTACTTGTAGACAAGTCTAGATTAGCAAGAAAGTAAATTGCAAGCTTCAATTTTGAGTTTGGGTGATTTCTGGAAGGTTTCGAGCTGCTCTGGCACAAGCACAGCGCAGTGTCCAGAAGCGTAGCGCCGACCTCAGAAGCACAACTCAATCTCTAGAAGCGTCGCGCCTTCAATTTTTTTTTCCAATTTTGCCTAAAACCCGTGTTTTTCTTGCCAATGGAGGAAAGATCTCAATGAAAAAAGGGAAATAGAAGGCAAATGAAGTGAGTTTGGGGCTTTTTGGGTTTATATAGGCAAGTATGTTTCCCTTTTGAAAAGAAATGGGCCCCACATACCTTTTAAAAAACTGATTTTTCACCTTTAAGACTGAGTCACTTTGGAGAGCTGAAACCTGAGCTGCATTTTTACCTTTTGAACACTGAAACTTCTTCTCCTAGAACCTTTGAGATTGAAATCATGAATAACTTGTGAAAATTCATCAAGCTAATGTCAAAGAGTTTGCTTGTGATGATTCATTTAATGTTGGATTTACACATGATGATGATGGACCTTGAAACCCTAATGACTTAATGTAGATAATGAGACTGAGTGGAATGATGATGATGATGACTGATATAATGAAAACATTATTTTTATTAAGACACCTTCATCTAAGTGAGGTAGGCGACCAGCATGTGTGATTTTTTTAAAAGAATGAAAACATTCCTAGACAAACTAGCCAGTGACCAAATTTTACTATGTAAACCGAGTGACATGATAAAATTTGACCTTGAAACTCCTGACATACTTGGTAAAAGCATATTTGATCACTGGTGGAAGGTAAACAAGACTGACACTAACAATAAGGACAACTCATTAACACAAAGAATACCCCTTGAAACAACAAAAACTAGCTTTTGTACAATATGCGACACTTAACATGTTAAAAGAAGGTACTTGCGATATTGAGAGAAAAGTGCAAAAGACACTTGTGATATACGAACGACGGTGAAGACGACACATGCCAAAGCAAAGATAACATGAAAATGTCACTTGTTAAGGTGAAAACAAGAAAAAGCAGTAGTCGTAAACATGAAAATGACACTCGCGAAAGCGAAGGTGCGCAAAAGCGACAGTTTGAAAAACTCACCGAAATAGAAGTACAAACACAACCAAAAGTGAGAGACTGTCAACGACGGTGTGCATTGACTATCGAAATGCGTTGAGCATTGCACAGGCACTATCTTGATGGAATGTACCATGCCTGTTCAAGCTTGTGTGAAGGAATGTGTTCATGAATGCATTACGAATTGAGCATGTGTGAGCAGGTGACTTCGACACTTACAATCACAACATCAATCAGGCAAGAGGTAACTATGGAATGGTTGGTCACAAGATCCACATCAGGCTCCAAAATTCAAGTGTAGGAAAAATTTTGGAGGGTATTTGTCGCAGCGACAACATAGTCTCAAATACCTTGGAATGATTGTCAAGTACTGTTTGGAGATCTGGAGAAATGGATGAATTAGATGTTTGAACATCTAGTGAGTATAATTGTGGAATTACCCCTCATTGTTCTTTCTTCAAAATATTTTTCATTCCATTAGAGCTAATTATCTTCCCCGGCTTCCTCGTGATACCCCTTAATTCAATTTCCTCTCCACCCTAAAAAAGAATTAAAGAAAAGTTCAAGAAAATTAAAATCTATAACACTTGGAATACTAATACAACAGTAGCACCACCCACTGCAATGGCAAGCTTTGGACTATTCAATACATGGGCCCATGGTTAGATTGATATTATGCCACTTCCATGAGAAATTTATAGTTCATCGTCATCAAAAGTTCTAAGGTGATCTCCCTCTCTTTGGAGCCAAGGATTACTCTTGAAGAAAACTATCTTCATCAAGGATAAGTTTTTTAGTACTTATCTCATCATAAAATTCAAGGAAGAAACAAGTGGAAGAAGCATATTCTCAAGTAAGTATATTTATGTCTACATCTGAATCTGTCAAAATGTCTTTTTGAAAAGAAAGCAACAAGTTGGTTGGGGCTTCAAGATTTCTTGCATGGAAGAAGAGGACATATCTGAATCTCATTGAGAATGAAATCATGGAACGTGTGAAGGGCTCAGTCACAAAACCTCCAAGAGAAGATGCTCAAGCACTTGCAAGGTTTATGAAAGGGGAAGTAAGGGCTCAAAGTATTCTCATAGAATCCAACAAGAATCCCCTCATTCCATATATATCTAAACTCGAAACTTCAAAGGAAATATATGACAAACTCGTAGAGTTGTTTTCTATAAGCATTACAGGAGAAGTTATCTCATTAAGGTAAGAAATCTACAAGCCAAGGATATCAAAAGAAGAAGGAATAGCCTCATACTTTATGAGGATATCTGAAATAAGGGATCAACTTCAAGATCTAGGAGAAATAATGTCTGACAAAGAGATGACCATCATAGTGCTAAATGCATTACCATAGTAATGGGGTAACTTCACAGCAAGCATTTATGGGAAGAAGGAAGCTAATACATTCAAGGATCTATTGTCACTATGCAAGATTGAAGAAACCAAGCTGAAGGAAAAAACAGGTGTAGGATAAAGTGAGCAAAATCAAGCATATGCTACAATGGCAAAAAGAAAGGGAAAATTTGGAAAGTTTGGTCCTCAGAAAAAAAAGAAGAAGAATATGGCCAAGGTTCAATGCTATAGATGTCAAGAATATGGGCATTACAAGAGAGATTTTCCTAAGCTCAAGAAGGACAATAACAAAAGAGGAAGATAAGAAACCCATATTACCGAAGAAGTGGAAGAAGTTGAGAAAAATAAATCCAAAAGAGAGGAAGTAAAGGATCTCTACTATGATTGAGATAGTCTCCCTCACCTAGTACTTTTCAAGTTTCTATTTTCCAAGTTTATGTTGTAAGATATGGCTATCATGAGTCTCTAAGGTGCATGATAGTGTGTATCATGGCATCATAGGAGCATTGAAAGCAAGAGATCACAACCACATCATAGAGAAGCATGAAAGATAACTGAAACAAGAAGTCTATAGCAGTCACCTACAAAAGGATAAAACTTTTGGTAACATTAGTAGAAACATAAGTGGTACTTATGAGAAGAAGAAAAGGGTCATATAGTACAAATATCATCATAAATCAATCACAAGGAAAACAATTGTGGATAAGGATACTAAAGATCCTCTATTAGAGTATTCATTGGACGATTCACCGATTAAAAGGAAGCAAGTGTTTCATCAAGAATTCCAACTTGTAGGTATTCATGGGATGATGGTATAATGCCAAAATAAGTAAAGCGGGTCAAGGGATTGAAGTTCCTTCAATCAATGAGACTGTTAAAGGAATTTTAGATGACCTAAAAGGAAAATGAGGTATGTATGCTTGTATTTGATAAAATAGAGTCATGTCATATGGTTGCAGGTAACATGAATGAATTCTCTACCTCGAGAGCATGATTAAAAGAAAAAGGATCTCCTCCTTTGAAAGGATGGAGGAAGGAATGGGTCACACATTGACTAGATGAAATCAACATAATATGTCCTCATATGAAATATGTGGTGGTCAACCAAAATTGTAGGAACTCTGATTGGAAGTTCCTAGAAAGGAAATGTGTGAAGAAAGAAAGGAAGAGATCATAAAATTTATAACTATGGAGAAGGCAATCGACATCCAAGAACTGGAAGAATTAATTATGATATCTCCATGAAAGGTATGCGGACCTTGATGAAGTCTGAAAAAGAAAGAGATCCTTGATAGTATATATCTTTTGGAGATGAGTCAATATGTGTGCAGGATGTTGATGCAAACTGGAATATGTCATGATGAAAAACCATCACAAAGGTAATCTTGATTTAATGTTCATTTCTTATTTTTTGAACAATATCTAGATGGGATCATGTAGGGCTACTAATGGAATAACTATGGAATTCTTATACAACTGATGAAATTGTGGTAGGATGAAAGGTCCTTAAGGAAACATTATATGAAGAAGGCAACATGGCATGAATGAAGGCCAACTATGGACTAATGGATCACTTTCCAATGAAAGAAATGATGACATGACTCATGGAAGAAAGTGATGGATGGTATGTGCCCCACAAAAAAGTCTCAAAAGATGTAGACTCTATGGTAAAGATTCATGACATCAAAGGAAGAAGTTCTACAAGAAGTTGGTTGTCCCATGATCTCCACCTGAAGAGTTGTTGGAAGCAAGTCCCCAGTCTAAGGGGAGCTTGGTCAAGCCCCTAGTTAAGAGGGAGATTGAGTACATTCCTGTTTACAGGAATGGGTACATTCCTTCGGTGGAATGGATATGTCCTCCCTAAGTTGAGATGGAGAGATAAACACATCATTCTTGTCTTCACATGGGAAGACAGAATGGAGGATTTGGTAAACATCTAACAACTAATACTCTTTGAGGATGAGTTAGGGCATCCAAGATAAGAGTAGTTGTAGAGGACCGATATTTTTTTAGGACTGGGAATCCAAGATAAGAATAGTCCTTGTGGCACATACTGAGAACCCGGGTAGGGTACGTTCCGAGAGAGACAATGATGAGGGTGTCTATACATCATTGGTATTGCCAACATTGAGCTCTAATCTTGTGGAGAGAGATAGAGTTGTTAGTCAAGGCCTTGCTATGTGACAATGTTGGATGATATGATGTTATACAAATGGGTTACCAATCTGACACTTCTTATGAGAATTCTTCAGACTGAGAATGTCCAAGTACTGTGTATGGATTATGAATACCTCCCTAGTTAAGAGGGTGTTAGGTCCCTATAATACTAGTGATTACCCCATTACTATTGTAGTTATATCCCTTATTAATATTATTGTGCCCCTTTTGTCCCCATATTGTTATTACTGTGCCCCATAGAATCCCTCTATTGTTAGTTTTGTGCCTTTATATTATTATTGTTAGGTTGGTTGGGTTATATTGTGACTCCTTAGACTCCTATATATAGAAAGGAGGTTTTGTCATTTGAATCATCAAAGAATCATTCATTTGTGTAATGTAAAGGAGGTTTCCCCCTCGAAGAGGGTGAATTCTAAGGCGTTGATCTATCTTTTCTATCTTTTTGTTAGCTGGTGTCATAACAGAGGGAGTGTTGAAAAATGTAACTAGGTTCAGTCTTCATAATGACATATGTAATCATGATTTTTATGTAATTTATGTAAAGAAGAAAATAAAATTATTTTGTAATGCTTGAATCATGCGTTTCATGCTCAAGGAATTTTATTTTTAGTTGAAGCTCCCATTGTGACCTATAAGGTTTGGTCATCAAGTCATAAAATCTAGTAAAGTCAATGTCAATGATTGAAGACTCATTTGGGCATATTATACATTGTAAAAAGAGAAGTTATTTGTATCACAAACCCTCCAAGACCTTGTCACAAGTACCCCTTGAAGTCGACCTACAAAAGGAAATTAAGATGATTCCTTAATGGCATGTCGACCTAGGAATAAGGTCAAGTCGGCCTTTATCACATGGACAATCCACTATATATAGAGCAACTCAACATCACTTGAAGGACAATTCGGTCAAGAATCCAAGACAAGAGAAGAAGCACAAAAATCACAAGGAGAGTAGCCTCATAACCAGCGAGAAGAAAGAGAGGAAGAACAAATATCTTTAGCACTGTTTTTAGGTTAGTCTCCTCGCACGTGTGATAAAAAATAGGGTTTCTGCAGTAGGGTTACATTATCCCTTATAGAAGTCAAGTAAAGGGTCACCAAACCATCATTATTGCTAGTCGAGATTACAAGGAGAAGCCCTCAAGCCAAGCGAAGGAGAAACACATCATAAAGGTCCATAATTCAGCCTACATGTGTGATTTTCATAAGTTTCAAGGAGTCGAAAGTTGCAAATCTATGGAGTGTAGGAAGGCTGAAGTACTAGAGTAGCCAAAATTTGCAGTGTTAGAAGTCAATATGACTAGAGTTGACTTGAGCTAGAAGAAGAAGTTGTGAAGAAGGGTATTGTGACTTGGTCTTGGAAAGGTTGTTGTGTCAAGGTCTTGGTCTTGGTATTCATCGTTAGAAGTTTCTATAAGAAGAAGAATTCGTCTAGGTTTCCCTCTCAAGTTGGAGAGATTTTGACCCTGGCTGATTGCCTACATTCTGTGTCTATTGTCTCCTTATTGTTTATGCTTTGGTAGTTGTTTGATGAATAAGAACACTATAATAATCTAAGTTAAGAGAAGAACCTAATCTAAAGAAGTAAAAAACATTCACAAGCAATTATCATTACAAGATAAATCACCTCATTCATATGCCCTAAATTTCTCAACATCATCAAACTTCCTCATATCGATCTTTGGAATGTGGTGGGTCTTAAACCCAACATTGAAGTCTCTAAAGTAATAATTCATATTCCTTTTGTCCTCATCATGATTTTCATGGAGTAACTTATCACCACTAGGAAGCTTTTCTTGCAACAACTTTGTTAACCCTTCCAACTTGACATTCATCATGTCCATGTCTACTTTAAAAACTCCCATGTCTGCTTTTAAACCATCCTTCAAACCTTCCATGTTTTCTTTTAAACCATCCAATTCAATTTTGGTTTCTCTTTGTGAGAGTGAAATTTGTTGCACTGGTCCCATAATTTTGATATATCATGTTACATTTCTTCCTCTTCTTCATGGGCCATAATAAATATTTTTGTTTGCTTATTGGGTGTATCCATTTTTTTGTTATGAGGCATATTAGAACCAAATAATGATATTTATGCTTCATTATTTCCTTTGAATAACTTCAAACTGATTTTTCAAATACAAGTTACGCAAATTTAAAAAATACACACCTTTTTTCTTGCTTTTTGGAGCTTGATCTTGAAAATGTTGTATCTCTGTGATTTCAGCCTCCCAGTGTCTGAATTGCATCTTGTGGTAGCCCTTTGTGTCTTATTTCCAACCCCACTAGTTAAACTGAGATTGGATTCTTCAAGGTAAAGTTATGCCAATTCTGTCACAATAACCTGTTTGAAGCAGCGAAACCCTAGGATCCAGAGCTTTGATACCAGATGTTATGTAACTAGATCACAAAATAGAAAAAAATATAGATCAACAACTTGAAAATAAGCCTCTTTGAGGGGGAAACCTCCTTTTACATCACATGAATGAACAATTCTTTGATGATTCAAATGACAAGACCTCCTTGTTATATTCAGTTGACTAAAGGGTCAAAATATAATTAGGGCCTACAGAACAATAATAATGTAAGGGCTCAATAATGACAATATTGGGTTTCTACGAGGCACAAAAATAACAATATGGGGGCTATACTAGTATTATAGGGACCTAACATATCCCGGTGTACCGATAGGCCCTTTTAACCAAATCTCCAATGTGTCAATATCGTTGTAAACCTCCCATATGTCGATATGGTGGTGGCTAGCTCAACATGTCACTTCATATCTCTGACATCTAATCAACATTTGACACATGGTGATTTTTGATGTTCATAATATGTGCCACTATTGATCTGCATACCAAGATATTAGGGTATTAGAGATTTCCAAGGCACAACCCTCATGAAGTCTCGATATGCTGATATGACATCTCAACTTGCCACGTCATCCTCCAACATCCAATCACCACCTAACACATGGCAGATGCTAACATGTCCCCACCCACATGGCACTACTGACATGTGTTCCATGTCACTCATATTTGCCTAGTTGGCATGTCAAAAATGCCAAATTTGGGTGACATGTGTCCTCCAATTGTCATTGCCACATCATCAATTATGACGTCATTCTTTCAGAGGTTGATACTCCAATACTCCAGTGTCATGTGTTGACATGCCCGAAAATAGTGTTATTGTCATCAAGTGTCAACTCATCGACCAAAGCCATACCATAATGATGGTTTCCATGTAATATGTATTTTGTAACTCTCTAGTATCCCGGTATCTTGTAAGGCTTGTTCCGACTAGCTCTTGCTCATGGCTCATGTCAACCATGTGACCAAGGGCCAATAACGAACTTACCAAACTCCAAATTTCTAGTAAAACCCAAGACTTTTTCCCAAGTTACTTTTGATATTCAAAGCTCTTTAGTAGCTTCTAAGAGTAATCAAACCATTATCTTTAACTAGGAAACTTCAATCATTTCACTCCCAACAATCACAAAACAAAGAGGCCAGCGTGCATGATCACAAACTAAGAAACAAGGTCCCATCAAGTAGAGAAGGACCCCCAATAATTGGCCTTAAGAGCAGGGGGAGTTGTCCCAACTGCTCCATTCCACCTCTGGTTTGGCAAGGACCATCCTTATTGCAACATACTTAAAGAGCCTTGCCAATCCTAATCATCATATGAGTTTCACTTCACCGTTAGTATAACAATAATTCAACATGACAACTTTCATGAAACAATAAGTAAATACAACCAATAGAGCCAATAGTAACCTCTCAATTTATGAACATATAGCACACATTGGTCACAATGATGTATATGAATGGATTTCATTCCATAAAACATTCAAACATAAAAGGGGAACCAAACAAAATTCAAGCAGACTAAACATTACACTTAGCTCATTTCTCATACATATTGAATAAGGCATTAAACCAACCTTTAGCTTGTCATTGCATGCATACATAGTGAGTCCAATATAGTATTTAAACATGAAGTGTTGAACAACATTATCATTTCATTTACAAGGAAGAAATGCACATGTCTATTCCACTTGAATTTTTTGGAAATCACGAAGGAACAACCACTCTTCACCCAAATACAAGCACAACAACAACGCAAATTTCTTGTAGTTGGCCACTCCTGAGCTGGATCCAATGTCTTAATGTTGCTTCAATCAGGGAATTTTAACAAAGTGTCAATTGAGGGTATAGAGTATGAAGGCCATTCTCCTTCACTTGCAGGAACTAGGGGTGTTACATCTCAAACATTGAGTCTAAGCTAATCACATAGCAAAATATGGCCACTAAAGGCTACAACACAAAAGTAATTCCCTTCACCACTTCCTACAGTCTGTTGGTTATTCTCCTTCTCTTCGGTGCTTCACGTACATGTAGATAACCAAACAGCCAAGTTGCTCTCAGTCTACCCAGCTTTTTCAAAAGGCCTCCTCACTGGTTTCCTTAGCTATCACAATTGAAGTATGGGATCTACGGTTCAACTTCCAAACAAAGGTTTACAGGTCACCTACATGCAATGGTTTAGGGTTCACACCCAATCTCCCTTTGACGACAGTCTATGACACCACTTCTCCTATCTTTAATGACTATAATGGCATCCCCTTCCTCAGAAGCATTGCCTCATGTATGAGAGGTTTGGGGTCCCTTCTCGGGTTATGAAGTCAATTAGGACTTTTTCACATGATATGTAGTCCATTCTTGGGCGGTTTGGTACCTCCTCCCCCATTTCTCTTATAACTTATTGGCAGTTGGTAAATTAACTAGAACACCAAGGATCATAAACATCAATTTAAGGAAATATAGGAAACTTCTCAATCCCCCTTAAAAACTTCCTCAAGCAAGTTATCCGTTCAGACATTGGGATCCATATAGGCTAGTCCTCTTCTTCACCTTTATACATTTATAATTAAAGTTAATAGGATATTTATATCAAAATATTTTGGCATGATATCCAACATTATCATCCTTTAATTACATTTACAAAACTTGGGGATTAGAGAGGGGATACTATAATATTTAGTTATAGTCAACATGCTCAATAATAGTTAGCCATAATTAATAACAGTCAAAACATGATTTACCATTTTCAACCATGCCTAACTATAGTCAACCATGGTAAATAACATGGCTAACCATAATAAACCATGTTTAAACATTTGTCAATCATAGTCAAACATGGTTAACCATGGTTGATTTTAGTGGGCATACTACGTCGAAAATACCTAGACTTTCCCATCAAAGTTGCCGCTTCACATCATTCTACATTTCATTGGATTTAACTAAATAGGAAAAAATATATTGATCACTACATTGTTATATCTTCTTTGGGAAACAATTGCTAGTTAATAACATTAATATAAAAGGGCTTCATGCTTTTGGCATGGTGGATTTTCTTTGGGGAACATATTGTTTATTTCCATCACACTTATTTCTATTTGATTAATTACATTCATATTATTATTTGGTAGTGACTTAATTTCCTTAAGAAAAGTTATATTATTTTATTAAAGAAAAATGTATATGTTTGTTTAACTCTTAATTTATTTATTTATTTTAAGTAAGAATGTAAACAATCTAGTTTGAATAAAAAAAACTTGACACTAGATGTCAAAAGTATCAAGTCAAGCAAAAGTATAACCACTCTCATAAGAGGGAAACCCCTATCTAGAAGTGAGTTCCAAAAACTAGAAGAACAAATATCAACCATCATATGCATAAAAAAAACTAGATGCCTAAAAAGACTCTTCACAAACCCAAAGGCTACAGTAAAGTTTGAGAACACAAGCTCCCATAAAGATGAATACATGAAGTAGCCCAAAACTCTCCTATGTGGGGGAGAGGATTACAACCCACAAGTAGACTTACCAACATGGAAAAAAAACCATAAATAATGTTATTGATAGAATCAACAATGGAGAGATAGGGTGCCTTCATAACAAAAGGTCATAGTACTAATCTAAACTTAATTGAAGAATCTATACTAGAAGCAAGCTAGACTTTGAAACATAGGTGTAAGTTGTTATAAGGCTAGAGAAGAAGGAAAATCTTATATAAGTACCATGAATAAGTACCTTTATGCACAACATGGTTATGGTGAGGGAACCATTCAACATTTTGATGCAATTTCGATCTCCTAGATGTCATAATACAGGGGCAAGGGCAAGCTCTCCAATAAGTGCCCCACCATGGAACTAATGATTCCATGTTGAAAGCACCTTTCCACCCCTATGAATTTAATATCGTCTCTAATGTCATGTCTCCACTCACAGCTCGAACCAAGGCTTCAAATCGAAAACCTAGGATAATGCCACTTTGAATCAACATTAGAAAACTCAAGCCTCCAACTAGAGATGCTTTAAGAGGCTACCCATAGGAACTTCAGTATAAAAAAACCAACAAAAACTCCACCATGCTCATTGCTTTTCCATGCCATCTGTTTTCGTTGTGACAAACACCCTCCAAAATTTTGTCTACATTCAAATTTTGGAGCCTCCTTATGATTATGCCATCTTTCATTTTAGTCATTAATCTCATGCTTAGTCTTGTTGTCTAAGTGTTAAAGTCTTCCTGTAGGAACAAACTACTTGTTTGCACATGCCCAACTCTTGATGTTTTCACAAGCACACATCTCGTGATAGGCGAAGCATACTTCGTAATGTCATTGTTGCGCACTCTCTGTTAGCAGTGATTGCACAACTCTTAGTGCTAGTGACTGAACAGTTCCTAGTGATAATGACTGCTAAACTCTTAGCTATAGTGATTTCGTAGTCCTTAATGTCAATTATTATACAATTCTTAGAGATAGTGACTGCGCAGTTCCCCAAGGCAGTCACAACACACTCCTTGTGAATGGTTGATTGTGTAGTTCCCTGTGACAGTGATTGCACAATTCCCAATGATAGTGTAAGGGCATCCTTTGTAGATAGTACTTGCACACTCTTTGTTGATATTGAGAGTGTTCTTCAAGTTAGTACTGTCACACCTCTTAGTGGCAGTCAATTCACTCTTGGCTCCTAGTTTCCCGACATGCACAAATCACACTCACAAACTCTAACTCTAATTGCATGTCTTCTCTCCCTATATAAAGAGTCTCATCCATAGCTCATTTTCACATTCATCTTTCGCTTTTGAGATCTACACATTTGGGAGTATAAGGAGCATTCTCTAACTCGTGGTTGCAAATGCCCATCTTCCTGGTGAGTTTCTCAATTGTTGCTTTTCATTTCTTTTGCTCTTACATGCGTCATTTTTGCTTGCTATATCTTTTTTAAGTGTCATGTTTTCCTGATTTTATTCTTATATGTGTCGCTTGTGTTTTCTTTGTGTTTGCATGTGTCGCTTTCACCCTTGCATGTGTCACTTTCATTTGTTTTCGCACATCTTAAGAGCACCATGGCACACCTTCTAGAGGCAGATCTAACACACTCTCTTACACTAGTTGATGTTATTTAACATTAGAATATGTGTTGGACACATTCTTATGGCATAGTACACCTTTTGGTTGCAATCGAAACTTGTGTCGTAAAGGTGCATCATAAATGTCGCACTTGGGGATAAGTGTCCCTTTATTGTTGTTTTATTGTTTACATGTTAAAGTTGGGTACTATACACCTCATAGTTATGTGTTTGAATGTATATGAGTTTGTGATCATGTTCAGGACTTGTTCTATGCTCTTACTCTCACTCTCTTGTTCCATTGATCCCACACTTAGTCAATTTTAGAGTTCCCTCTATCCTCACAACTTGTACAATTAATGACCAATCCTTCAGCCCTTAACCACTACGCATTCCTAAGCCACAGTGATGAAGTATTACCTCCTGGAATTGTGTATTGCACAATCATAGAGGACAACCTCCTTCAGCTGCGTATTGAGCAACCTTAGAGTTCAATCTCTTCATCTTATTGCCTACACTTGTCCACTCTAGAGTCCTTGATCCATCTAGCCTTGTATTGCACATTGCGCAGTTGCATTGGATAGTGGAATCATTTATGTACTCCTACAATGCTCAACTATGCAATCCATTTAGCCTCCCCATCAAGCACTATGCACTGCGTAGTCACAGTACTCAAGCCTATTACTCTTGCCTCTTTCACTTGCTCAACTGTGCAATGCCTTGGCTAGTATTCCCCTTACTACGCATTGTGAAATCTCAGTGGACAATAGGTTCATCCTTAAGCTCTTGTAGTGCTCAAGTGTGCAATACATGGATCCTTTCCCTCAAGCACTACACATTGCGTAGTCTCAGTGCCTAAGCTTGCTCTCCTTTCCCTCTGGACTTGCCCAATGCACTATCCATACCTTGCCTCTCCCTTGTCACTGCGCATCGTGTAATCACAGTGTCCAAACTCTCACTCCCTACCTCCTGACTCTTTGCACTGCACATTCTCAGGCTTATCCCTCAATTCTTGTGCACTATCCCATCATAGTCAACCTCACATGAGCAAACAAAGATAAAATAGGTGATTTTGGGACTGTTGTTTTCTTGTCATGAGCGAACTACATTTGCAGGTGTTATCATCCTATCATGGCAAGATGGTGATCACAAAAGTCAACAAGAAGGGTTACAAGAAGGACACTTGTGAAGACAAGTCACAAAGATGCTATCATTTAGGAGTAAAGGAACCTTGGACCAGGACAGAGAGATGACAACTCACGATGACTTAGAAGGTTCCAATACTTATCCAAACCCTTTAGAGGATGAAGATGAAGTACAAGAAAAGATCTATGATGAAGAAGTTTAATTCATAACAGTAAAGAGAAGAGATTGGCATTGATATACTGAAGTCTTATGTCACTATCGCCAAGTCATGGCTTCTCAAAGTGTCACCACAAGAGTCATATTTCGCCAATGTATTTTGCCACAATTTCTGGGATGTAATATTGTATTTCCGAAAAATGAGAAAATGTAAAATGTGTGGAAGTCCAAGGGTCACACATGGAATGTGGAAAGTCAATAGAAATTCCTTGAGTCATGTAGAAGCTCAAGAGTCACATATGAATTCAAAAAGTCACATGGAAGCTCACGAGTCATGAGGGAGGTCAAGAGTCACAAGGGAGGCAGAGAGTCACCTCATTTGTTATAAATACACCCTCATAACTCAAGCAAAAGGACTTTCCACCTTGGCTTCTCTAGCTTGGCATAGGAGAGAAGATCATTCTTTAGAGGAGCAAGTGGTGACTTAATGTTTTACTATTGGGACTAGTGCTGCAACATTGTGATTATGTATCTTGGAACTTTCACTTAATATATGAAGCTCTTAGAGTCGATTTACTTTCATGCATGTATCATTGATGTTGTAAGACTATTCTTTTAATGTTTGTAGTATATGTTTTGTGTTCATACATACTAAAGAAAACCAATTATTTTGTTGGCTTTAGTATGCATCTTGTTGAATGTGCGTTGTTACTTGCTTTTATGATCGTTGTTATCTTGTGAACTACTTTGCAGGTTAATCAATGATTCTTTTTATGCTCTTGTGTATCTCTTTTAGGATATTACTATTACTTTTCTTTTAGAGGCTCACTCTTTCTTTCCCTTCTGTGAAAGTACCTTATATATATTACAATTGTATGCTTCATAATGTCAACTTACTTGCTTATCTCAAAGTGTGTGTATAATCTCTTATGTTGATAATTGTAGCCAAGGAAAATATCTAAGAATAATGGTGGTCGGGCCTATTATCTGGATGGGGCTCCTACTCCAAATGGTGTGAGGTCTAGTTGGGACTTCATATCGGGGAGACCCTTGTGTTGGCATACTTCCAGCACCGTCAACACCATCCAAAATGGCCATAAGAGGTTGTGTGATGAACCCACTAATTGAAACTTAAACAAGTTATTTACTATCAAATCTGTGTCGATTTCCATTTAGCTGTGATTCAATCGTAATATAGTTTAGACTCAATTTTAAATTGACAAATCCATTCACCTCTACTTTCAAAATTCATATAGAAATGATAAATTAATATTTATTTTTTTCAAGTAGAAACATGTTACTGAAGAAACTTAATTGTGATGGAGTACAAGCACAAGTATGTTATAAAAAGAACTTGAAACTTGAAGAGATAATGTCAACATTTGTTGTCACAACTCAAAGAGACTTGAACCTTGACAAGGATATATCAACACTTGCTATCACCAAATCATACTAGTGGGACAAAACAAAATACCTTTGTTAATACCACCAAAAAAATCATCTTCATCTTTTTTTTATGGAAAATACACTAGTACATCCCTATTAGTAGTGGATGGTGAATGTCAATAGGGATCACCATACATTAATCATAAACATATTGAAAAAAAAATTAAAAAAACACATATATTAATACCTTGAGGATGTTAAAGAAGCATTTTATATGTCAAGACCTTGAAAAATATAGAAGAAACCTTATTATATGTTGATACTCTAGAAAATACAATAAATGCAAAAGAATCATTTTACATTATGATACCTTGAAATATATAGCAAAAAACATTGTTATTTTTTTGAACAAGCAGAGCTCGTGAATGACATATATTTCACACTTTATTCTACTGGAATTATGGAGTTTAATAAAGATTTATAGAGCTAGTTAAGGAAATTGGTTACTACAACGTGCTAGGAGTCAATTTGTCAACCACTAGAGTAGAGATTAAAAAAGATTATTACATGAAGGCTACTCAAGTTCATCCTGATAAAAATCTAAGTGACACTCAAGCAACATAAAATTTCAAGTATTAGGAGAATCTTACCAAGTTCTCAGCTACCCAACATAGCATACATTGTATGATGTGCATGAAAAAGCAAGGGTATTAATGGAAACAACTATAGATTTAATATCAATCTTTGTTGCACTATTTGGTAGTGAGTCATTTGAAAACTGTATAGGGTAGTTTGCAATGGGTTCAATGGTTTCATTTGAGATGCTTACTAAAGGTGAACATATATATATATATATATGAGATGATGCAAGAGCATCTCTTCAAAGTCAACACTACCTCCTGAAGGTCTTACAAATTTACTAAAGGGAGGGGGTTCCCTTAATTTAATTAATTTTAATATGAAGATAGGATTAGTTATAGAACAAAAGGGGTTTGTTTTCCAAAGAAAATGTCATAGCTAATCTGATAGGGATTATTATAAAATGGTGGATTGATTTCCCCATCAACATGTAATTCGCAATTTCAAATAGTTTGGGAGGGAGTTAAATATTTTAGTTTGGATTGGATATTTCTATAAATGAATGGTTGGATCCATCTTTAATGGATCTCAATAAAACCACCATATTGTATTTGCATGAGATTTTTAACAAAATAGACAAGTGTGTGTGAGATAGGAGAGTGTGGCGTGAGTGTGTGAAGCGAGATCCAAGTAGAGAGGGATGATAGTACAATACCATTGTCAAAATTGTAATCATCCACCCTCTATTTTGATTAATGATCGAGCCTCAAAGTTTGTTGTGTTTCTTGTATGATGGGAAAATTAGTGTGTTTTTGTTTGCTTGAGTTATGTAGAACAATCGTCATTATACTAAGGATTAGGCAAATCGATTCCATCCTATAGAGGAGAAATACACTCAGCGACGATGTTCATCAATCGTGGTTCCAAGGCAAAAAGTTCAAATTTAGGGTTCACAGTGAGTCCAACCTTTAATAGTCTGGTCCCTTTTGTTGAAAGGTTTTAACACTGGTTTATATGAATATTGAGGAAAACCTCATAACACACAAAGCTTAGGATTTTCCGAGTTTCAAAGTTTGCTTTGATCAGTTAATAAAGATTCATAATGTAGAAATCATTATCGATTGTTGTATGTTCTATCGAACTCCATAACTCCGATAACAGGGTTCCAGTGTAAGGTTTGACTCGATCGGTGTCCAATCATCCAGGATTAGGGTTCGACCGTTGCATGGTTCCATGCTCAGACTCACTATTTTGCAACATTTTCCTTTGTATTTTACTTTCAGTGATAATCGATACTATAGTGACATACAATTAAACCAATACATATTGGGATTTTAATTAAACAGTTCAACGATATCAATGATCACATGCTATTCCAAGGGTTTGATCCTCCAATGGTGTTAACTAACGAGAAGTGGGATGGATACTATTGACATTTCATTATATTAGCTCGATGTTATATTGACATTTTAATTCAATGTTCGCCCAAATTGCTTGACCCCAATACACCAATATACATTGACCATCGATATGATGTAGGTTGACTCCTTAGTAAGTAAGTAACAGTGAGTTGTTTGTCTGTTACTGATCTATTACACTAATTGGTATACAAAAGAGTTGTGAATGAAAACGTCAATTTGTCGATATGTCGGTAAGCCTCAGACATGGTGTTGGATCATATGCTTTGCATTGTGTAGCGCTCGGGTGAAAATGTATGTAAATTTTGGTGTTTTCACAAGGTTCGCTATTGTCACCAACAACATTGGTGCTTAAACACTTGACCAATGGAAAATAAAGTTGGGAATTAGTCCCAACGAGTTGCCAAATAAATAAAAGGACTTCGATAGCAACTAGGAGAGTATCGAGATTGAAGAATATTGTTGGAAAAAGTTTGAGTAGTGGTGCACCTGACATAAAATGGTATAAGAGTAGAGTGATATTTTGGAAATTACATTATGGAGTAAAATAGTTTTAGAATTATATAGAGGCTGAACCGAAATTTAGCGTCTATAATTATTCTCCGAGTGTAATTGATGACGAAATTTTGTGATTGAAGAAATTGAGCATCAAACTTGTGGATGGTGAACCAAGGGGCACATTGATTTTAGTTATTATACATCTATAGCATATAACAAAGAATCACAGTTGAAAACTTAAAAACTTAAAAGAAAGGACCATGGAATTGGAGGTTATTACAATAATACTAGAGCAAAGCTATTGGAAAATCTAGTGTTGGATCAACACATGAATCTACAATATGAAAGATTCAAGACAAGAGATCAAAGAAATAATGCTCCTGACTTTGGTGAAGCTATGAGAGAGCAAGAATGCTCTTGAAATTGATTAATTCCTCATAGCTATTAAATGTTTATAATAAGTTATTAGAGTAAGTTATTTTGCATGTCTAGAAAAGGTAGTTTTGTCATAGGTTTACAGGAAGATATCAACGGATTGTTGAAAAATATTAGAGAAGGATATGCAAGAACAAAGGTTGCAGGTGTTGAGGTAATGAATTTACCTTTAATAGATCCAATTTCATTAAATGATAATTAATATATGTTGATAGGTAATAAAAAGGAATTATCTTAAGAGACAATAAGAGATAAGCCTCTATAAGAAGAATGACAGGTTATTTGATGATGAATTATAAGATATTGCAAATAGAATTTGCGACAAAGAAGTCTAAAGGACAAGATAGTTATGGGCAAAGGAAATGGTTGGACAAAAGAGAACATAAAAGGTCTTGAAGGTGTAGGTCTAATAAGATCTTGCGAGTAATTTTGACTTTTGATAGTGGGATAGAGTATGTGTATTATGTAGGTAGTAGCAGAGGAAGAAGAAAGAAGTGTCGTAGAGACTATACAACAAAGGAGTTACAACAACTTCCATCTGAGGTTGGGTAGAATTTGTTTAAGAATGGGAGTGGTGGAAGTTATCAAGAGAAGTAAGTATAGTGCAAAAGCCTAAGAGGAGAAGAAGAAGCTCAAGAGGTTCTAGAGGAAGGAACCATGGGTACCAAAGAACAAGTTAAGGATAGAAGCTTGGTGAGGTGTTGTGTAGCAAGATGAAAAAGAAATGTTGTTGTAGAGGCTTATTTGTATCTTGCAATTGAACATGGAGAAACTCATACAAAAAGGGATGGGTATGACTATGAATAACCAGGTAAAAAATTGAGGGACAAGCCACAACAAGATGAGAGGAGATGCCAAAGCAATTAGCAGAAAGAAGACAAGTGATAAGAAATTTGACAAAGAGATTGTTAAGGTAAAAGAACAAATTAATGTGATGATGATGTTGCTACATGATATAATTGCAGAAGACCTAATATATGGATTAAGGTTGAAGAAAAAGGTCAAGTGGCCTATTGTGCAGTTGAAGTTGAGGAAAGTTATACAAAAAAAATCCTTGGGAGTAGGAAAAACGGTTCATTTTTGTTAACCAATATAGGGAATAATGCTTGAAGACAATGATGAGTGAGATGAGGTAAAAGCTGAGAGGTTTGAAGAGTACATGGAGAGCTGAATAAAGCACCAAGAGATGATGTTAGAGGCATCAACACAGATACAAGATGGTGAGCCTCATCATTGAGCAATTATATGGGCCTTAATTGGCCTTAATTCACCTCCTAGCTTAGTTAAACCAACTATTCTCACAACTTATTGCATACTTTTGATTATATTTTGTTTATGGAATGAGTTAGAGTTGGATATGTTGCTTTGTGGTCTAATGTGCATGAAATGTAGGAATAAAGGATAAAAGCAAGGAAAACGCAGGTAGAAAGGATAAAAGCAAAGACCTTGGTAAAGACTCGAATGGGACAAGGGAGAGTAACTATAGGAGGTAAATCCTCCTCATTTACTACCCCTCCATTCGAATATTCCACCATCAGTTCGGAGTGCACACAACCATCACGTTGAAGACTAAAAGACAACCGAGCAAGTGAAAGTGACACAAACCAATTTTTCTTGAGTTAGAGGCCAAGCCTCCCTAATGGGAAGGAAGTCGTTAGAGACTTCAAGTGTATAAATGGAGAGGCCGAGGACCTCAGTAGGATTCATAGTTCATTTGTAAAAATTGTTTTATTTATGAGTTGCAAAGACTTGTGACAATTTTCTCTATAATCCATAGTTTCTACAACAAGAGTGAGTTTTGTTTAAGCCAGCTCTGAGTTAACTTCGAGGGTTGAAGCTCTTGGGTTAGGGCCCGACCCAAGCAGCCACAACTCCTCTTTATTGTACATTTATGCTAGCATAGAGTTCTATTCTGTTCATTTGTTTAAGTAGCTTCCCGATTCTGTTTACCTGCTTAAATATCTTCTTGGTTTACTTGTTCATTTGCTCAAATAGATTCATGGTTTTTCATTGGTTATTTTCTGAAGTAGCTTTCTGGTTCTGTTCATCTGTGTTGTGCTTCAGTTTACTTTCATTTATGCCTTCTTTCACTTTACAAATTAGTTAAAGGAAAAAGATCACTATCAGGGTGTGCGCAGGTGTCTCGGCCTCATCTCCTCCCTCTAGGACAATGACTTGAGGAAGGGACCCTCCAACAACCCCAAAAACACAGTCTCTGGTTCTCGCATGGGCTATGGAGTTCATTGTTTAAAGCAGTTTTTTGTTCACATGCACTGGTTCTCTCTGTCATTTTCATTTGAAACCTCCTCTAGTACGTCCCTCATCCATCGCTTCATCGTCGTCCGATCACCAACAAACCTTCACAATCATCGTCCGATTCACCATTTTCTCCAACCGCTGCCTCGCGTGGGGTCCACCACTCACTTTATGAACTTTAAGTCCCCACCGTTGATCTGCCTCGCCTGATCCGATGGCCATTGCGTCACCTCCACACCTTTAGGCACTTTAAACCCCCATCGTCAATCTGCCTTGCCTGATCCGACGACTGTTGCTTCACCCGATCGCTAACTAGCTTGGTTGATCTCCGCCGTTGATTAGCCTCGCCTGATCCAACAACTCTCGTGCAATATCGCACGGATTTCTGTCCGATCGTTATCCGCCCAAGGGCACACGATGAGAGTGGTTTCTCTGTGCTATGTGTTGCCTAGTTAGGCTAATCGTGCAAAATTTTAGAAAACCACTTATAGCTTTGAGGGCGCGCGATAAACAACTTACCGCCCTCTAAACCCACTCCGTAATTTCCACACGTTTCTTTTGCCCGCGATCTAATCTCTAAAGTCTATCTTCCAATTAATCTTGTTCGTCCATCTCTTGACTTAGCCTCCGCGATATAATCTCAGTCGTCTATCTACAGTTAACCCTGTTCGTTCATCTATTCACTCAATCGTCGCGATATAATCTCCATCATTCATCCTGTTAGTTAACCCTGTTCGCCCATCTATCTACATAACCTCCTACGATCCAATCTCCGTCGTTCATTTTCCTTTCACCTGACTGATCCAACGGTTCTTATGCATTGTTGCTCCCTCACGTCCTCCTTTCACTGATTTCGACCTCCGATTGCTTTTTCCGCTTGAAACCCGATTTAGCCTAAGTTTCTTTGTTACACCTTAGTCTAGTTTTGATGCTCTTTACTTCTGCAACTTAGATAATTAGCATTAGGTTAGTGTTGATTTAGAAATTTTGCTTAGCATAGCTGTTTAATTGGTTAGTTAGGTTATGGTGTAAGTTTAGCATTTCATGCTGTTTTCTTCATTACTGCAGTAGAGTAGCTCTCTCTTAGAATAAGTTTGCTCCCCTTCCATCAAAGAATTAAGCTTCTTCTGACTCTATAGAAGTTTGGCTTGGAACCCCTGGGGTCTCTTGCTAGACAAATAATGACAACAGGCAGGACCTTCACTTCTACTTGTGCATATAGCATTATCACCTCCAAGTTTGTACAAACCCCGGGTTGATAAGTAAAGTTGGTAGCCCTGGGAGTTGCAACATTATTGTTGTAATACCTAGACTCATCACAAGAGTCTCATGGTTTTGAGACTAAAAGTTAGTGTGTGTATGCAGGTTATGGAGATGGACAATCCCAAGAAGTTTCCATGAAATAAAATGAAGAAATACCTCATGAAGGCATAGAAGAAGACAAGACCAAGAGAGATTAAGGGATATAAGGAAGTACAATAGACAACCAATAAGATCTCATATTGATAGCTCCAATGGGAATTTGGGTTAGAAAGCATGAAAGCAAAGATTCTTTAGCGAAGGAGATGACAAATTTCGAGAAAGAATTGAAATCTTTGGAAGAGTTGCTAGAAAAACCTAGGTTTGAAGAAGGATACACTGCATTTGCAAGCATAGAGCATCCAGAAATGCCCAATAGCATTGGTATAATTGGAAACAAAGAAAAAAAGCACCCTTTTGAAGGAAAACTATGGATAAATTTATCAGGAGAGAATTCATCTAAAGGTAAAATGGATGGAAGCATGCAAGGAAGGAAAGTCAAAGAGAAAAACAAAGAGAAGGTTTCAGAATTGAGACAACATTCCGAGCAGAAGGAAGATGAAGGAAAGGTTTCTCAAACAAAGTGGTACGAATTAGGTTCTAAACAGAATGAAGAGCATGATAAAGGCATTATATCATATGCACAACAACAAAATAAGAACCAAAAGGATTTTTGGAAGGAATTAAGGAGAAGATAGGTATTAATATAATAATGATGTTAGATTTTAAGATTTCAAATATTAAATGTATAAAGGAGGTAGAAGACTACATTAATATGATAAATGGCAAGGAAGACCCTATACAAAATGAGGGGGAATGTATTTTTGAAAATATGTTTGTTTTTTGTGCATATATCGTCAAGAATAGAAGTTCTGAAGATGAAAGCAACCAATCTTCCTTATAGGAGCAAAAAGATGGTAGAAGGAAGTTAGGTGACTTAACGATTTGGGCAAAGAAAATTAGAGTTTTTATAACTCTTATAGAGGGTATTGTTGAAGCAATGTTATGGGAAAATAAGTCCAGTGTGCATGGTCATAGGTATGTTCCATAGAAAATGAATACCCTTAAGAAAGTGAGGTCGAAAGAAGACGTGGAATTGCAGAAAATTGGAGTAAAAAGTGTGAATAAATTCTATCATCTACAAAAAATAAAAAATGATATCAAGGAAATGTTTGGGAAGACAACAAAAAGGTTAAAGATGTAATTGAATATAACATGAGTATATAGTTTGATCAACAAATTATAGAAGATTAAGAACAAAATTTTGCAAGGGAGAGACAACACAAAGAAAAGAGTAATCCTAGAAGTATGAATGAGTGACTGTGTGTTTTTATATCCAACAAGGAATTAATTGTGGGGAAACTTCCACTCAAAACAATGAACAAATGGATAATGGAAGCAATAAGGGAGATACATGTTTTATGTTTATGTAGGCATAAATGATACAAAAAAATTGTCATGGCTACTCAAGATCAACAAGTTAATGAATTGTGGAATGATGAACAAGACGAACTAAAGGAAACATCTTGGATATAAAAGATGATATTAATGAATAATAAGCTAAGTTAGTGTATTGTGGAATAAAGGATTAATAGTGAAGTCCAATATAAAATAGTTGGTAAAGAATGCCTGGAGCAAAGTTTCAAATGCTTGGAAGCATTGGTAATACACCTATGTGATTACAAAGTAGATTATAGGCTAATATTGTTGGTAAAAGATGTAGACGTTAAAGATATGGCAACATTTATGCAAATAATTTATATAAAAAAGAAAGAACCAAATGCAAAAGAGCAGCAATAGTACACACTAGCAATAAGTAAAAATGAAGAGGGCAAAGTTCAAGAGGAAGATTTTCAAGTGAAATATATTGGATTAAAACAAAAGTTCAATAACAAAACATAGTTTGTTGAAAGTACTTACGGAAACAAGGCAAGTGGACAACAAGAAAATAGTGTATGGAATTCAGGAGGAGGAGAAAATGTAGTACATGCACCTACAATGTAGAAATGTCAGACAATAGGATGGGAGCTACAACTAGCTAAAGTATAACAAACATAGTTAGAAGACTAATGAACATCCCTTTAGAAGGTCTTACAAAGTTACTAAAGAGAATGGGTTCCCTTAATTTAATTTGATTATGAACAAAAGGGGTTTGCTTTTCAAAGAAAATGTAATAGCTATTTTGATAGGGATTGTTAGAAAATGAAGGATTTATTCCCCCGTCAACGTGTAATTCACAATTTCAAGTAGTTTGGTGAGGGAGTTAGAGATTTTAGGTGCAATTAGATATTTTGTATAAATGAATGATTCAATCCACCTTTAGTGGATCTCAACCAAACCATCATATTGTATGTGAATGAGGTCTATAGCAAGATAGACAAGTGTTTGTAAGATATTAGAATGTGGTGTGAGTGCGTGAAGTGAGACCCAGGTAGAGAGGTAAGATAATGCGATACCATTGTCAAAATTGTAATTGTCCACACTCTAATTTCGATTAATGATTGAATCACACAGTTTGTTGTATTTCCTGTTTGATGGACAAATTAATGCATGATGTATTCATTTAAGTTTTTTAAAACAATCATTGTTGTATGAGGATTAAGGCAAATCAATGTCCATCCCTAGATAGGAGAAATACACTCGGTGACAATGTTACCCAGTCATGGTTCACATGCAACATTTCAAATTTGGGGTTTACATTTAGTCCACCTTTTGATGGTGTGGTTCCTTTGTTGAAAAGTTCCAATGCAAAGTTATATTAATACCGGGGAACACCCCACACAAACCTAAGGATTTTCTAGGTTCGGGAATTCACCTCTATCAATTAATAGAAGTTTGCAATATATAAATCGTCATCAATTGTCATCTGCTCTATCAGACTCAAGAACTTTGATAGTAGGGTCCCAATGTAAGGTTGTAACCAATCGACATTCGGTCATCCGAGGTCAGGGTTCCACCATTACATGGTTCCATGCTTGGCCTCATTGTTTTGAGACCCTTTTTCTCTGCATTTTGCTTTTAGCGATCACTAATACTTTAGTGGCATTAGACTAGAAGTAGGACAAATAACTGTTTATTTATTGACATTTCACTATACTGGTACAAAATTATATTTGCATTATAATTTCAGTATTCACCTGAAACTACTTTGTCCCGATACGTCAATATACATTGACCATCGATATGATGATGGGTTGATTGCCCAATAATGTTCACTGATGAGGAGTTGTTTGTCTGTTGTCGATTTGTTACATGGATAACATACAAAGGAGTTGTGAATGAAAATGATGGTTCACAGACATGTCGGTAGGCTTCATACATGGCACTGGGTCTTATGCACTACGTTGTGTAGCGTTTGGGTGCCAAGGTATGTAAACTTTGTTGTTTTCATAAGGTTTTGTGTTAGCACCAATAACACAAAGTTGTAGTTATAGTGCTCAGTCCAGTACGTTGGGCACTGGTGTCAATGTTTAGAACAAAGCAATATAACATGGGTTATAAGGTGCTAATGAGCTGGCATTTTTTCCCCCGAGGAAAATCCAAGCAGATCCACCTGAAGGGATCACATACCGCTGGCCAAACTAATCAGAGCCTAACCCGGAGGGTGTCAAGGAGAATTGACCTCGTGACCTCCCAATGGTGAGGTGCTTTAGCAACAAGACCTCGACTAATTAAGCTAACCCTCGAGGCTAATAAGTTAACACTTAAACACTTGACCAATAAAAACACTTAAACACTTAACCAATGGAAATAGGAGTTGATAATTAATTATGACTAACTGCCAAATAAAGAAAAAAACTTCGACCAAAACCAAAAGAATATAAAAAGCTAAACAACATTTAGAAAAAGTTTTAGTAGTAAATACATTCGACTCAACTGGAAAAAAAAAACCACCAATACCAAAGGAAGTCACCGTTACCACAATAATGTGAAGGGATGATATGTGTTCAGAAACACAATACATAACTAAAGAGTTTAAAAATACATGATAGATAACGAGATGTTTACTCAGCATAAAATATTTAATTATAGCCTTTTATAAAATAGCGATTACCAAAAGCAGTTGTCTATAATGCGAATTTTTAAAAGCTTTTCCGGCGGGTTTTTCCTGTCGAAATCCGGTAGGAATTTATTGGAATCGCAAGTTTGATAGCTAGTTTCTGCACAATGAAAGCGTCCCAGGGGTTTTCGAGGGTGCTGAATCCAAATATGCAGTTAAAAAACCATTTTAACTGCAAGAAATCAAGATTTAACCTCAATTTCTTCTGCCGGATTCCGTCACCGGAATCTCCAAAAAATCGCATTATAGACAACTCCTTTCCAAAATATCCTCAACCTAAATCCTGGTTGCACACATCAATGTGTCATCAAAAAGAAACTTTCTTTAACACCCTTTTTGCAATATTAACAAAAATGGAATATTTAAATTAAATTGATTTAATTACATTTAAATAATTTTAAAAAAGTGAATTTTTAAATTAAGAAATCCACATCGACAAGGTTTGAGAGACATCCGATATTCAGCAGGCGAGGGGAGCCCAAAACAGGTATTTGCGGCCGCTGTTGCCCCCGAAAATATATTCGTCGAGAGTCATCAGAGAATTTGATTCAAATCTTTGCTCTCGGACAAGGTATGTTACAGGTTTTCAATCGCTAAATACTGGTGCAAATACTGGTGCAGGGGATACCACACCAAATCTATTAATTCACAGATTCATTTTAAGAGGAGGGGAGAAGATGTCGGGCATGGGAGATGGATATGTGGGCACAGCCCAGGATGCCGTAAGAATTAGGAGGCTGGAGAAACAGAGGGAAGCGGAGAGAAAGCGCATACAGGACTTGAAGAACAAATCCGCCTCTGCCGGAGGACAAACTGGCCTTCTTCAATTCGGCTCCGGCACTTCGGAGGTACTATTTACTCTTCATTGATATACATAAAATCAAATTTGCTATTTTGATATTACCCTTTCCAGGGTTCAAACCCCACAGGACCGAAATCGAATTTCTATCGCCCCCGTCAATTCTGTCCACCCTAAAAAGGGTTTAAAACTATACTGTGCGATGTGGGAATGCTTCCTAAATGGATTATGGCTCGGGATGCATTAGTATCCTCCTTCATTTTGGTACTTGCATCCTCCGTCACCCTCATACTTACTTTGGCGTAGTACATAAAACGCGGGCAGTTTAGTGTCATGCCACCTCCTGAGTCTCTTTGGTTTTGTGGTTGTTATCCATCGAATTGCGTTGCGATTCATCTGACGTTTATAATTATTGCGAATTTAATTATTTATTATAGTTGTATATTCTTATTTTGGGATTTGGTTCCAGAATAATACTCTTCTAAAATCAGTCTCACTGCTATAATGGCAAACCTTTATGTTGCTATCTTGAGATATTCATATTAATATTCTTTTTCCTTTATGGCTTTTAAAAATAAGTTAAAATTCAATTAAATATAGTTAAAGTCAGGGTCACCTGTTTCTGGCAAGTAAGTTAAGGTAATTTAGAGGAGCAGATTGTCTGCGAAGCTGTGTGTTCTTACACCAGCATCCCAAAGTTTTTGACGTGTAAGAACCCTAGTCCAATCTTAATAAATTGTGTTAAATTTCTTATGCAAAGTTTTATTAGAGATTTTTTTGGTATTCTATATTTATATTTACTTAATAAAACTGTGTTAAACTTCTTATCTAAAGTTTGATTAGAGATTTTTTTTTGACATCTTATATTTATATTTATAACTATCTTTTTCTATGATGATGTGGTAACTCTCTTATTTCAATTTGAGAGTGTTACAATCAATGTAGCTAGATTTACAACACTTGAATTGGAACCATTTGGTTGAGAATTCATAAATGTGGTATCTATTTTTCAAAAATAGCTTTTTCTATGTTGATGTGGTAACTGTCTTATTTCAATTTGAGAGTGTTACAATCAATGTAGCTAGATTTACAACACTTGAATTGGAACCCTTTGGTTAAGAATTCTTAAATGTGGTATCTATTTTTCAAAAATCAGTTAGGAAAACTTGTTGTTGGGATATTGAACCTTGGTAGGTGCTATAATAGTGTCTCACTTCACTATCCTGTCAAAGGTTGGTTGGCTTTGATTTAGATTTTTAAATGTTTATGTTATCTTCCTCTCTCTTTTCAAGTTTCAGACCTACTTGTTCTATAGGACCTCTTCTTCTGAATCAATTGGTCTATGGGATCTCTTTTTCTGCAATCAAAAGTGAAAATCAAGTATATTTAAAACTCAATGGAAAAATTTAATTAATATGTGTAAACTTAGCCTTTTGGCAATTGCGACGTGGCCCTAATATTTTGACTATCGATGAAAACAAATTGTGATCAGAAAGACTAGTGGAATCAGAAATGAATCAGGAAAATGTTTTTTTCAATTGTGGTTCACGGTCAGTGAGTGACCGCTACATCCACGGGTAATAATCCGGGCAGATCAACCTGAAGGGATCTACCCGCCGGCTTATCTGGTTGGGCCTAACCCCAAAGGTGTTGAGGAGATTTGACCTTGTGACCTCCCAATTGGCAAGGTACTTAGCAACGTGAACTCGACCAACTGACCTATCCCTTGGGGCTTAATCAGGCAAATGTTAGTTGAGCTCAGATCATGCATAAAATTCTCAAAGGTGTGCAAATATTCATGCACCTTTTCACTGAGCATGTCTGCATACTAAATTACATTAATATACCTGCATACTAAAATATATCAATAAACAAAAATATGAAAGTCAGACAAATTGTTATTGAAATCCTAAATAATTTTTTGAGGTCTGAACTCCATGTTTAACCCTGAAGTTTTTGTGGTTCTTAAATTTATTAGCTGTGAAAATATATTCATGACTAGTATGAACCTTTGTGTCACAAAAATTCAAATAATTTGGGCTGTACTTTGTAAATTCAAGATTGTATTTTTTCCTCACCTCCTTAACCACCTTACTGGCCCTTTTGTGGTCTGTAAAGTTTGGAAGTTCTATTCTTTTGCAATTTCTTCTCTCTTAGTAACCCCTTCAATCACATAACTTTATACCTCGGACTTATCCAATCCTAGCAATGTGTAATGCTTTTGTGTAATAGAATATTTTCTATAAGTTTGGGGCTAATGGTAAACTGTAATACTCTACGTTAGTCCATTTCCTCGTTATGCATGCAGTTTTTTCTTTTGCAATATGAAAATCTTTGTAAGGCCAGCCGCCAAATGAACTCTGGTCTTACGACAAGTTCTGACAATTATCTTGGGAGCTATTATATCATCAAATCTATAAAATATCATGCTTTGGGGCTGTATATATGTTGGAACTGTTGCTAAGTTGGTTGGATATTGGATAATCATCTGTTCACAGATACTTGAAAATGCGTTCAAAAAGGAAACTGTTGGTCTTGTGACAAGAGAGCAATATGTGGAGAAGGTAAATTCTGCTTCTTACTTTCCCCAACGTAACATTTTGTTTGTAACTTTTTCAGAATCCATAATTTACATTATGATATTTCCCCCCTTCAATTTCGCTGTGCAGCGAGTCAACCTCCGTACCAAAATTGAAGAGGAGGAGAAGGAGAAGCTTCAGAAACTTCAGCAGGAGTAAGACTTCATAGGATACTGGGTTCTCACATCTTAAACCATTTCGATATCAAATTTTGAATTTTATTTGTCAGATGTGTTTTGGCTTGAGTTGTTACCACTTGATTATGTTTTAGAGAAGAGGAGCTGGAAAAGCAAAAGCGAAAGAAAAGGAGGATAAAAGGACCAACCCGGTTATCATTTGCTGATGAAATAGAAAATGAAACAGATGAAGAAAATGCAAGTTCTGGTGAGTTAGTTATATTTTTAACATGCATGACTAGTTATTGAATAATTTACTGACTAGAACTTCAATACTTCTTCTTGAGTAAGTTGTTCTAACTCGTTAGCGATTTCTTGTCACTTTTAAGCTTCTTTATTTGCGTAAGAAGGTTTTGATTATGATTCCTTAGACGTAAAAGCTCTTCGTTTTTTGAAAGTTGACTTTATCCTTAGTATCCTTCTCCTCATCTTTTAAAATCCGAATTTGCTCTAATAATCTTTGATTAAGGTCTTTTAAGCGCACATTTTCTTTTTCTTTCTCAGATAGATTCTCGTTAAATTTCTTCTCGACACATTCCTTTTCTTCTAATTTTTTCTTTCTTTCCTTGGATTTCTTGACCTTCACAAGTAATTTTTGGCTATGGTCCCTTAGATGCAAAATTTCCTCGTCCTTTTCTGTTAATTTTTGTTCTAGTTTTGCAAGTTTTTCCTCTAGTTCTATCATTTGCATCAATTCATTATCTTGACATTCTTTCGCATTAAATAATTTTCCACATGTCAGACAACATTATCTGCAATTTTTATGAATCCATGTATATTCAATGTATGTTTTACAAAACAAACATTTGGTCCAAAATGTATAATTATGTATCGAGTCCATGGTTCCTTCATTCACTTCTAAACCAGACATTTTGTTTATTCGAAATGAACTTAGGACTAAAGGTAACCCTAAGTTACAGGCTTTGGTATGCATCTCGTTGAATATGCCTTGTTACTTTCTTTTATTATCGTTGTTTTCTTGTGAACTAATTTGCATGTTAATAAAGGATTATTTCATGCTATTATGTGTCTCTTTTAGGGTATCACTATTACTTTTCTTCTAGAGGTGCACTCTCTCTTTTCCCTTTCGTGAAAGTACCTTATATGCATTGCAATTATATGCCCCATAGTGTCAACTTGTTTGTTTTAAAGATTGTTTGCATAATCACTTATGTTGATAATTACAATGAAGAAAAATTCCTAGGGATAATGGAAATTGCCTTTATTTTTGGTTGGGGCTCCTACTTCAAATGGTGTGAGGCCTAGTTGGGACTTCATACCGGGGAGACCCCCTTGGTTGACAAATTTCCAGCACCACCAATAGGCTCTTAGAAAGGGAACTCGCCCTACCAAAAATAAAGTATAAAGGATACATTATTGATGTATACAATAAAATAACACGTAAACTTATTAATCCTTCAACCTTAGTAATGAATCCTAATCTTCTCTTTTAAAAGGAGGCTCAAATTCTTTTTCCTATATATATAAAAATTTCCCTTATTCCTTTCTTAATTTTTTTATTTTTTTTTTAATATAAAAATCAACCTTTTTGGTTTTTTACACTAACCTTTTATTTTTATTTTTCTCTTTTTACTAACCAGTAACCTTTTATATTTATTTTTCTCTTTTTACTAACCTTTTATTTTTATTTTTCTATTTTTACAAACCTTTTATTTTTAGTTTTCTCCTTTTACTAAGTCATTTTTATTTTATAATGAAGGGCATTTAATATTAATTTTCCAATTTTTCACAAATACTTTTTACTATATCTTACCCTTCTTCGAATTACTTTTTTATAGTGCTTCCTCTTTAACCCCTTTTAAAAATAACTTTGATTGTATAACTTAAAACAAAAGCATATAAATTATTATCTTTCTATGAATCGTCGTGCCCTTTTCTCCCTGTCACATTTTTCACTTAATTGGCACTCCACCTTCAGCGATAGTGGTTTTGCTATGTACGATTGATTGATGGATTGAATAGATATACAAACACAACAAATTGAATTAAAATTTATGTTGGTTGAATGGAATTACCATTGTAATTTATACAATAGCAAATGGGTCTATATAGTGGCAGTGGTATATCTGACCCTACAACCCATAACCAATACAAAACAAGACACTTGGTGCTGTGACCTTCAAACCTGCAATAATATCCCATGCTTTAACCTTCCCCTTCTTTCTTGGCTCGCTTGGAGAGCGAGCTCACTTCATGAGACTCGGCTCGGTCTTCTTCTCCTTCGCCCGTATAGTGCCTTGGTTATGTGACGTGAGGTGTGTTGTTGATGCCTTGCTGCGTTGCAAATGGGGCGATGGCAACAAAGAATGCAGCTAGGTGTGGGCTGTTGACCCGACAATGGTTGCGTGCGGCAGCTGTCATGGGGCCTCAGCAGGAAAACAACTGCTCCTTTTTTTTTCAACTTTATATATATATATATATATATGTATCTATATATATATATGTATCTATATAATATATATATATATATATATATTGATTTTTAATTTTATATTGCTCTCTTTTTATTTTTTTTTTAAGCTGTGGTTCACGGTCACTGAGTGGCCGCTACATCCACGGTAGAGAAGCGGGGCAGTTCCACCCGAAGGGATCTGCCTGTCGGCCATAACAGGCCTAACCCCGAGGGCGTCGAGGAGATTTGACCCCGTGACCTCCCAACTGGGAAAATGCTTAGCAACGGGAACTCGACCATTTGAGCTATCCCTTGGGGCTTTTGCTCTCTTTTTTATATGTATGCATAGATTCCTCTTTTTTTAATAAGTTCTTTTTCCCTAATTATAAATATCTATATATATATTTTTAAATATATTTTCTTTTTTTCAAATAAGTAGTGGATGTTTTTTTTTGTTTATTCTTCTTTATTTTAATAATGATTTTTTAAAATATATATATTATTTATTATTTTTTTAAATGGCCAAGGGCTTAGCGAAATAGAGAAACTCCAAATTTGGTATAACGAAACACTTCAATTGCGACGACTACAAGGTTGACAAAATATTGATGGCCAAAGGTTGGATCAAACTGGTTCTCTGTGCAACGATTGAGCGACCAGAGGATCGAACAACTCTGATATTAATGTAACGAACACATTTTGTACTATGCAGTAATCTTCAGAACACTTGGTACACAAAGAAATCCATTGAGGATATGAAATATATATATATAAAGAATTGATATGAGATATGGTGTTACAAATGAGGGGGCCACGCTTATATACCTAGGCAGCTACCCTTTCGTGACTGGTCATGCCCATAGAGACATGCCTCTTCTGTAAATAGTTATTGTTTAATTAATTATTATTACATTTATTATTTATTTATATATATTTTATTCATAACATACATCGAGGAGGAAAACCTCTCATATCTCCAAGTTAATGACAACATCTTTTGTGTCTATTATAATACTAAAGATACATTTGAGAGGGATTAACATATGTTGGAGTCCGTCGAGAATCGAAGATATCCAAAATGCAGGACCCTTTGTGGGTTAAAATGTACAAGTGGATAGATGTTATTTTATGCTAATTGCAATTGTGAGATCATGATGGAAACCCTAAAGCCTTCAACCGTTGCCCTGTCTTTGTGGGATTTTCAGCTTCATGACTCTTCTCTTTGTTAGAATCCCCCTCATTTTAGTGCCATTGTTGCAGATCTGTTAAATGAGGGGGAATTTCTTTTGCAACAAGGTTCTTCGCCCCTCCAGGGTGATGCCATCGCTTCATACCTCTTGAGCTTTTCGATCTTCGTGAGGTCGCTCTCAAGGAGTACCCTATGTCTGCATGTGAAATCGACTGACTTTGTCTTTATACTTGCAACCATAATTGAAGATCGAACAAGAATCCCTTCTATCTCAATGCGACTCCTACATGGGGGTAGGTAGTTTCAAGAAGGGCATTTGCTCAATGATTACAGTATAGCCAAGGATGCCTTAATCCTCCTAGTCTCAATATTGAATGGAGTAGCCAAAGGCTGGGGTGTACCCTCTTCCTCTTAGTCACGATCCTTCAAGGGTGCTCTAAAGCCATGGCTCTTGCAAATGACTCCAAATATCTCTAAGGGCCAACCTTCATTGTAGAACAAGTAGAAGATATTCCAAATTGAGAGGTGGAAGACTCTCAATCTAATCTTTCTTGCTTTTCCTGTGAGCAAAATGCCATAATTTGCTGTTTTAATGGGCTCTAGCCATTAGCATCTATGCTCTGAGAATGGGTGTATCAAACATGGTCCCCGAATACAAATTTGTAATTTTGTTCAAAGGGTTTCTTTGTGGTTTATTTTGGAATTCAAGAGGATCGTCAGAGAGTTTTTGATCAAGGACCTTGGTTTTGGGGTTGCTCTGGGCTCTCCTTTTAAGCATGTTTTTTTGAATTCAAACCTTTATCCATGACAACTCTGGCCACTCCATTTTGGGTAAGACTTCTTGATATGCCCATTTATTTGTTAGCTCTGAATATATTAGCTATTGTAGAGAACTCACTCGTCCTTTTTATTTAGATAGATACAAATAGGCTTGGGAGGGGTATTGTAACCTTTGGATGCATCTGTGTCGAAATTGATCTCAGCAAAGGGTTTCCTGATAGGATTCTCATCAATTGGAATGGCTTAACCTTTTTGCAGTCGACGGATTACGAAAATACAACTTTTTGTTGTAGGTTCAACAACTAGGTCGCCTTCATAATGCTTTCCCTTCTTCTCAAGGCATTCTCACCCCCTTGATACCAAGAAAAATAATCGAGGATGGAAAGACCCAAAAGATCCAAAAGGACTCTATGAATTCTTTAGCTCACAAGCAAGATAACATGTAGCAACAAAAAACCTCTGCAGCCAAATCTAGTCCTTCGGCCTTAGCTCAGCCCCACACATCACCTTCTCATCCCATAGACTCTGGGGTCTCTTCCCCCCTTCGTCATCTCCCCACTCGCATTTGGATCTCTTGAATGGAGAAGAAAGAGATACAACCATGATCTTGGCTTTGTCCATGAGCGGACACAAATATCTTCATGAATCAGATCATTCAGACAATGATAAGGAAGCAACCATTGTTTCCATGCCATTTGCTCCTAACAATTTTTCAAGATGGATTGATGTTCATAAGAAAAAAGGAGGAAAAGACCTTCGAAAAACCCTATGATCATTCCTTGCCTCAAAGACTAGAATATCAGTATATGTATTTTGTATTTGCAATCTCAGGTTAGTTTGTCTTCTTGTTTTGGATTTGGTCAAGTTTCCGCAGTTACCGGCCAATCGAAGCTCCTCAACTTTTCATGTAATCTCCGATTTACAAGGCAATACAATTTTTTCTCCACAAAAAAAGGTGTAAAAGTGGATAAAGATCTAAAGTTATCTATAAACAAATCATGACCATTAGGCTAGTATGCAAACTTTAAAATCTTCATTCTAGTTTCTAAGAATTCCAAATTCCCACCTCACAATTCTGGTTATGGAAGAGAACAGTGCTAGGGCACCCTATGGAGGACAATATCCTCCCCACTTTAGGCCTCAAGATGACTCTTGGGCCTGAGGAAGTAACCCTCAAATTGTTAAAATGATAGTTGTTCTAAGCAAGTTCAAAACAACTCCCTTAAACACCATAAAATGCCATATTTTAAAGTTTATATTTAATAAATGTTGAGTAATAGTGTAGGCTGGAGATACTAGTCAACTCGAACTAGATCTTTAGATTGGAATCCTTATCCCAACACACAGACACATGCAAATATAAGTGGATGTAGGAATGAGCAGTGTTTTAAGATTTGGTCGGCTTGGAACTGATTTGGCCGAGTTGGTTCGAGTCAAGGCCTCACCGGGTCGACCCGGCTAGTGAACCGGTTTGGCCGGTCGGGTTATTACCGAGCCGACCGAGTTGTTTGGTTCGAGTCAAGGCCTCACCGGGTCGACCCGGCTAGTGAATCGGTTTGGCCGGCCGGGTTATTACCAAGCCGACCGAGTTGTCTAACAACTCGGCCGGGGCCAGGTTGGATGAGAGCAGCCCGTGAATTAGAAAACAACGATTTTATTTTTTATTTTTTTGCTTTTGGGTGACTCCAAGGTTTTCACGATGATACTTTAATGGTTTTTTGTCCCTAAATAAGTTTATCTCTCTTGATCTTGAGAGGTTTGTTTAGTTGGTATCACATATGTAGTAGAGATTCCTTAAGGGATAGCTTCATTCTTCTTCAAAACCTTCCAATAGGTTCTTTGCCCCTTTCTTAAAGAAAACCTAACTTTGTGGCCCCAACCTTGGCCCTCCAAAGATGAGCATCGAGCCTTGAGTTGATTCCACGTGATGCTACACCCCTTGATGAGCCTCCAAATGCTAAAACATTAAACTTAAAAGCTTGGACGTTGGACTATTTGATGATATACCCAAATGGACTGAAGATGACCCCTGGCTGGCCTTGACCCTATTTTGGCAGATGGTGCCTTCTTCCAAAGCACAGATGAGGATGGTTATCATTGAGATGACTTAGGAGGGCTAGCACATCCCTCTTTGATGCCAATGCTTACCCTTAGGGGTGCCATGTCACTCACATGCTTGAAAAGGGTGACATAGGGTCTCTCCTAGATGACATAATGGTGGAGGATGCACCTTTTGAAGATGTACACATGCACTTTGGGACTTTCTTGGAGTGAGGAACACTCTTGGACCCTTGTATTAGTTCCTTCATGACTTACAATCTATTTTGGAGGATAACGCCATTTCTAGCCTCCTTGGTTATGTGTTTTTGTTTTGATCTCTATATCATCATCATGTATGTATTGGACTGTGCACTGGGTGCCATTTTGATATAATGGATATATTCATGAGCCTACTTTGATCATATGTTGTCTTCTATCTATATTCTAATGCTGTGTGTTTGGAAACATGAATGAAAATCTTTAAAATTATGTTGTTTTATAAAAATAAAATATTTAATGTTTTTTTTTGCAACGACTGAGTCATTGAAATCGAGCCAACCGAGTCGATACCGAGTCGGAGTCGGAGTAGGAGTAGACCCTCGGCCGAGTCTGAGTCGGAGTCAGAGTTTTAAAACATTGGAAATGAGAGCCCTAGATACTGAAGGGAATATCATAAGCGTTCCTTCGTACTGAGGATAAATTGGCAAGAGGGTTATTACATATTTGTAGACAGTTGCACATGTCGTGGAGATTCATCTTTGTATCCCTTATCTACATATTTTTATGTTTGTCAGTGAAGATGCATCTCACTTTTCCCAAGGCAAAGGTTATATGTTGTTGGAATTCTGGTAGCCATGTTCTGTATTTTCGTCATGAAGAAAATTGAAAATTTGAATTTTTATTGTTGCCTCCAAAATCTTCAAGTCGTCCTCATATTATTTTAGGTTGGCTGGGCCCCTAAGAGGCACCCATTCGACCCCCTTCAAAAGGTTACATAAAGGAGAACCTTCCTTCTCATTTCACACTGTAAATATTCCTTCTAGAGAATGACCCCAAAATACCACTGTAATCTCTGAGTCATTGAAAATTTCCCAATGGAATCTTATACCAAATCAGTTTCTATATTACTGCTGTAGGTATGATTTCTGTGTTTGGTTACACATAGGTCTTTTTAATGCAAAATGTACGTGCTTATAACAGATCTCAGAGCAAGGGTATATTCACATATAAAACTCAGCCATAAATATGCAAATCAACAAGCACAATACATAATAAAATTTGCCTTTTTGCTTAAATGTTTAGTTCAGAAATACATAGCAATATACCACTGACTAGGGGCTTACAATGGTCTGATAGAATATATAATTTTAGCCAATGGACAGAACCTGATTTTATTGAAGAAGATCACCAATGATTACACTCGCTAAGTGGAGGACAACACCTGGAAATTGCTCCAAACAATCTAGACAATTCGGCCCCTTCATTATCAGCTGCTACAGGGATGATGCTCTTCATAAATACACTGGAACAAGCTGCTACAGGTCTGTAAATTAGGTCCAAATGAGGAATCTTCACTTCTGGGCTGACAGTAGATGCCTTCAAAACCAACTCGGCCCTCTGATTAGGCAGAAATCTTAATATCTGAATATATACATTATTGGCTGCCTCCTCCAGTTCAGAATTCAGTCGCGCTTCTTCAATCTGAAATTATAATATCTGTTGCAAATATATTATTCAGCCATCTTAGGAATGCTGTGCATGGAACAAGGAGATTTGTCCTACCTTCAAGGCTATTTGGCTCACTTTAGGACTGTATCAAGCTCCCTTTTTGTATATAAATTTTGGTCTCTATGCCCTCTGGAAAATGTGCTGATCAGATGTGGAATTCAGCTCTCTTCTAGGGCAGAGATTGAGCCATGCTTTGGGCATAAGAATTTTTGAGAATGATAAACAATTGATCCTTTAGTGAAGTAATGGAAACTCAACCTTCTTCTGGATATAAACCCTGCATTCAAGACAAATTTGAAGATGCAATTCATCCCTGTGTTTTGCTTTAGATCTCAGCCCCTCTTTAAATTGATACGACTCTCTTTAAATGACAGGAATTGATCTTGGAAAGGTGCCACCACAGATCTGCTCGTCCTTGGAGGAAATGGGAAGAAATTTGGCTCCTTTTCAGATTAATAACTCAGCCCTCTGGGAGATGATAGATTCTTTGCAATAAGCAGAATGAAAGATCTGAAATAATCTTCCCCAAAAGCTAACTAGGGTGACACTTGAAGTTAGCTTGAGTTTGGCTTGAAACTCTTCAGAGTTGCTTGAGCTCCTTTCAACTGTCAACGAGATAGATAGGAATAGAATCATTTGCAATTGGGTTTCTCCTTTTATAATTCCTCATGGAGCCTCCCTTTAGCTTCTAGATCATCCTTTTTTTTTCCTATTATAGTTTATTTTGTTGGTGGGGGCCATTTCCCATTAGGAGACTTTTTGCCGCCATTCCGATAAAATAATAATTTGTCTCCATTTTCTAATAAAATATTAATTTGCTGCGATTCTCCATTAAAATAATGATTTGCTTCCTTTCTCCAATTAAATATTATTTTGCCGCCATTCTCCACTGAAATAATAATTTCCATCTTTCCCCCACAAAATAATATTACTTTCCCCTTTTTATTTAATATTACTAAAATTGGAAAAACTCCTTAGTGATTTTTGTTTTAATGTCCCTTCTCAATAAATTTGGTTAGGGGAGATCAACAATTTTGCAATTTGGGAGTTAAACACAATTTTGGATGCCAACTTAGGGAAAGTGGGTAAAAGATTAGAGTTGGTGAGCAACAAAATACACACTGCTTGGAGGAAAATCGATTTTGTGGGAAGGAGGTCGAAATAGTGGGATGAGGGATCCACAAGGAAAGGTGAGGCAACAATTATAAATAGAGGATGGAAGGCAGCGTTTGGAACCTTTTGCTAATTTGACTTCTAAACCATTGTTGCTCAAGCTGGGTCACAAAGTGTTGTTCAACACTAGAGATTTTTAAGGGGAAATCTCACTCCTCCTTTGGTGGACCTTGAGTGCCGCCCTAGGGAAGTATTATCATTATCCTTGGAGGCATCTCAGAGAAGATTACAGGAAAATCGATATGCTCTGTGGAGCAAACTGGGCGCAAAAAAAGGGGACCATGTGCTCTTGTCGAGAGGGATTCCGGGTTGAGCTAGTTCCAGGGTTTTGCAAGACCAATCCTTGGGCATTCTACAACAAATTTCAGGAGGATTTGTGGCCTGATTGTGTGACCACTTCCCAAGTCGAATTATTCTTCCTGGGGCCTGCACAGTTCTTTGTTGGGGTTGATTGTGGGGAAGACTTGGCTGAGAATTTTTGGAGCTGGCTTGTTAGGAGGTGCAAGAAGGATTGTTGGGGGAATTTTCTCAGCATTTTGGAGGGGTTGCAGAGGCTGATTTCCTGTAGGATGAATTTCCCAGTGAGTGGAGGAGCTCACAAGAATTGGGGGTGATTTTGGAAGGTTGGAACTAGACCAAACCCTTTATGGGTTTTTCTGGGTTTGTGGTGGAGAGCCCAAGATTAATTTGGTAGAATTTTTGAGCACTCTTGGGGGATCAAACATGGATTTCTTCCACCCAGCAGTTGCAAAATTTCCAGGGTTAGCGTAGAACTTGAGGAGAAGTCATTTCCTTACATCCAGGCAACATATTTCTCACCCGAGATTGTCTAGCTTGCTTTGGCAACCCCAAGTGCACACATTCCATGCATTGTACTCTCCTCTTGATAATAAAATGACTTAGTTTGGCATAGTTCTGTTGCAATTTTATGGGTGTTTAATTGCTGTTTGAATATTTTTGTGTTGCATGTGTATTTTGCTTAAATATCATTGTTAATTTTCCAAGTAGGAACATTATAGTGGTATCAGAGCATGTTCTTGGCCAGTGTGGAAGATAAGAGCAGGTGATACCACCCAAATACCAAGGAGTTGTCTTTTAGAGGGGTTGTGGAAGAGGAAGAGGTAGAGGTACAGAGGTGGAAAACATAAGGGGGCATATGGAGAACCAAGAGGACACAAAGCAACCTAGACAAGGAGGTCAGAACTAGATCTTGGAGGAGTTGCTGAGGATAAACCAACAGATGTTGAGGCAAGGCCAACTCATGATGGACATGATGCAGCAGGTGATGGGCCTACATGTGAATGATAGACTGGGGGTAACCCTAAGGTGATGGGGGTTCTAGAGCGGGGAGGAAGTCGTACATACCAGCCACCTCATACCCCTCTGCGTGGCCAAATAAGTTGTCCTACGATGCCCCATTTTATGGATGAACCCGAGCAGGAGAGGGAGCCTGACCCTGTTGCAGATTTGGTTAACTCAGTTGCCTCAGGTATTGATGAGTATGAGGGGCTAGACCCCAGGATTAGGAGGGTGATGTCTTTTGAGGAGTACCTTCACGTCAAGGAGAGGCGTGCCACAGGAGTTGGGGCTCATTACAGGGGAGGGCAGTCTAGTCAAGAGGTGCAAAAGATAGCAGGGAAGGTTACACTCCCAAATTATGATGGGTCAGCTAAGAGTTCAGCTAGGGCTTGGGTTCAGAAGCTAGATACTTACTTCCACTTGAACCCCATGTGAGAGACAAACGCTATCCGATTTGCTATGCTACATCTGGAGGGAGATGCACAAGAGTGGTGGTACCACAACTTGATTACACTAGGGCACATCCACATTACCTCTTACACCAAGTTCATCAGGCGGCTGATCGAGAGGTTTGACAGCAAGGATCCAGAGCTACACTTCAGGGAGTTGGCCCATTTGAGACAGACAGGCAGCATTGAGGCTTATATCTTGGAGTTCTAGAGGCTAGCCATGATGGTATCAGACATTTTAGAGGCCCGATTGATTATGTTATTTGTGGACGGGTTAGATGAGCCCTTGCGTGGTTGGGTGAGGGCCTACAAGCCCACATCATTGATGGATGCTATCTCTAGGGCCTGGGACATGATTAACGCATGGGACATGATTAACGTAGTACCCAAGACCACGGCCTTCGTACCCACTAGACCCACAACTCCTCACGGGGGCTGAGACATTTGTCAACCTTAGAGGGAGACTAGACGTGGCTCATTGGATGATGAGACTAGGAGGGACCTCAGAAGGAGGAAGCTGTTCTTCATGTGCCAGGAGCCTTGGGCACCAGGGCACAAGTGCACCAAGGGCGAGGCCCATTACATTGGTGTATTAAGACATGAGCCAGAGGAGGAGACTGAGTTAATCTTCAAGTCAATCTCTTCAAGTCGGCCTCAAATAAATTATCTTCAAGTCAATATATTCATGTCGGCCTTATACAGTGACATGTCTATTCATATGGTCATGTCAGCGCATTTATGAACGAATTACTATATATACGAAGCTGAGGTTTTCACATTATATAACCACAAAATTTCGGATAAACTATAGAGATAGTTCAGATGGTAATTTCAGAGATAGGTATTTTTTGGTGGAGAAGCTCGGATCATCACAGAAAAGAAGTGTGGATTTCAGAGAGCTTGTTTCGGTGCTACAACAAAGATATCAAGTTTCGATAAGGAAAGAGTTTCAGTGTCTTTACAAGAAACTCAGATAGGGTATAAAGATAATCTTTATGCTCCGACTGTTTGATGCTATCCACAGTTCGGTATCGCTACAAATTCGGTGTTACCACAGTTCGATGTTATCACTGTGAAAGAAGGATGACTTGATGGAGGTAGTCTCGAGTCTATGTTGTAAGGGTCTTGGTCGTCTCATCTTGAATCTACTGAAGGATGAACTTTGACTGGGTTTTCCCCTAGAGTGGGGTTTTGCCCTGGCACTGTGCCTACATCTTGTGTTCTCTTCTATTTGTTGCATGTCATTAGTCTTGACTCTTGATGATAAGAACATATAATTCTAAAAAACAAATAAAAATAATGAAAACATCACAAGACAATGTCATAATAAGAGAAATTGTTTAACTGCCCAACTCTATGGATTTCTCAACATGGTATCAGAGCTATGGTCAAAAGGCAGTTTGAAGATCAGTTGGGTGCATTTGTTGAGCATATTTCTATTAAAGATCAAGTCAGAAGGAATTCAAAAGCATCCTAAAAGGCATAGTGAGATAGTTCGGTCACTTCAGAAAATGAGTAACCATGTTCAGTACAATTTCAGTGATACAAGATTCAGTGTAACTTCAGGAGATAAGTTCGAATAACATTTTCAGACAAAATGTTTGGATGATGAAGAAGGTCTCGGTACTATCACAGGCATAAGAAGAAGGGTCTCAGTGCTATCTTAGTCACCATATGAATACAGTCTTGGTGCTTCCATAGTATTATGATCTTTTTGCTATCTCAGTCACCATGTCAACACAGTCTCGGTGCTTCCACAATATTATGATCTCGTGACCTCAACTCAGTGCTATTTCAGTGATGCTAATACAGTGTATGAGACTCGGTTCTATCACAGTGGATAAAGTCTTGGTGCTATGAATACATTTCAGTATTGTTACAATGGAGGAGTTCGGATTGGTTGATGATCTCTTCAATTTGGTGCAACCACAGAAAGAAAAGTTTTTGATGCCTCCACAGTGACAAAGAACTCGGACTTGGTGCTATTGAAGTGATATGATCTCGTGAAGAAAAATCACAAAGATAACTTCGGTGCTATCATCAGTAAACTAACTTTAGTACTACAAGTTCAATGTTGTTACAGTGATGCCTATCATAGTTTCGGTGCCCATCACAGTGAATAAGTATCACTACAATGGTACCTATCATAGTCTCAGTCATATAGATTTCAAAATTTGGGCTCAAGAATATGTTGAAGCACTAAGTGTTGAAGATAAGGTCAAGACATGTCTATGAGTTCAATAAAGAAGTACATTCGATCCACATCTTGTCAAAGGAAAGGAACTCGATTTTGTCACCCGTGGAGATCTATGTCTACAAGAAATATGATAAGGGCTACTACAGGACCAAGGACAAGGCCATCTCCACATAACTGAAGAATTCGAAGTTTGTTCTAATTCAAGCCTTAAGGAAGTTCAAGTAAGTATTGTCAAAATGCACATGCAAGTCTAATAAGTTATCAGAGGTATGTAATCACAAGGTACGTATAACATAATATTTTAACTTTTCGATGATCCTTGTTTATGGCTAGTCTAGGATAAAGATTGCAACATGCATTCTTATCCTCTAGGGATTACAAGTAATCTAGGATGTCAAGTAGAAGTCCTTGATTGAAAGAAGGAATAACTTTTATAGGATACCATCCTCCATGGTTATGTAGGAGATCTAACTTAAGAAATTAAATCATGTTCATGGTATCACGTGTTTTGCTTGAAAGTATGTATTACAGGTATAGAAGACCATGGCTTACACTTCAAGGAATTCCTACAAGGTTTGTCAAGAAACATCTCCAGGTATGTCTTAGACCATACATCTTGTAAAATTCTCTTCATCTTATTTTGAAATTTGTGTTACTAACATCATTATGTCTAGCTCTCTTGAATCATAATGATTCTTATTTTGGGTGATTCATCACTTAATAAATCTACCCCCTCATATTCTTAAGTGACTCTATAGAACCATAGATAGGTTCTATGGAAAACCCTAACCTAAGGGTATGCTAATGTTAATGTCTAAAACCCTAAAATTGCTTAAGGTTATTGAGAAATGCTATTGAAGTTTTTGCTGATGATGTCATGTTTGGGGTTTTGGTATATTATGTTGTCTGAAATACCACTCCTTTGAAGGTTTGGTATAGTAGGGTTTGCTTTGCTAAGTTATGAAATCCTAGATCTTTAGGATTTGGTTGGACCTATTAGCAAAACCTTTGTTATAAGATCCTAGGAATGAAGCCCTAGGTTTATACATGTGTCCATTTGGTAGAAACCCTAGCTGGATCTAGGTCAGTATATGTCAAATGTATTAATGTTGTCTGACATATCATGTGCTTATGCATGATAATGAATTCCTAGATATGAGTGTTGATAAATTATTGATGGTCATGGGTCCCAGGGTTTGGAAACAAGCCCTAGTCAAAGGTTGATGTTCTAGGATAATGCTGTTTGATAAATCTAGGGTTTTGCATCTAAACCCTAGTAATAGTTAAATTCTCTGATATGTGTGATATGACAATCTGGAATCTGTCTATATAGTTATTGTTGAGATTGTGTAATTATGAAATCTAGGGTTTACATGAAATCCTAGTAGAAGGTCTAACATATGAATTTGAAAGTTGTTAGATGTATCAATTTGATTTGTTTTTAGGGTTGTCTATATGAAAGATCATGTCATGTAATTGAAACCCTAGATATAATAAGTTTGATATCTTGATGAGTTATGAATGTGATTTAGGGTTTTTAACAAGACTTGGGCAAGAAGTTGAAGTATAGTCTCTTGCTAATTATGTTTGTAAATGCTTATGTTATTACAAGATACTGATATGGCTAACTGCATGCTTCTATAGTTTTTGGTTGTATTGATATTTAAGATGGGAAATTACTAGGGGGGGGGGGAATCAGTAATTTAATTCTTTATTTCTGCTCAACTTAATCTTCTTCTTATGTAGTCAATGATTTATGTTTGTGCTCAATAGTTATTGTATTCCTTTTGTAGATTACAAGGAGAGCAGTTTGCTGATATGTTTATCAAGAATTCAAAGCATTCATACAACATGCAAGAATCAAACACATGAAGACACCAGATATAAGTGGAAACCCCGAAGGGAGAAAACCACGAACTTTAGGCTGAAAGTGATGTGAAGGTAAGATGCTACTCCTTTTCACATCATATTTTTGTAGGCTCTAACCGACAAGAGGCTTCTACCTCAAAGGAAGTTACAACCCCCACTAGTGTTTTGCAGGCTCCAACCCACAGGAGGCTCCTACCTCAACATGCTACAACATGTTTTTTTTCAAGCTGCAACATAGAAAAGAACAAAAAATTCTCAAGTCAAGTTTTCTGCTGTATTGCTCATTCTCTCTCTGATGCAAATCGATTCCATACATAAAAGGGGAACTCTAGTTTCATTCGACATTGTCTATTTGGACTTCCAAAACTGCTCACAAGCTTGTCCTTTCATTTTCAGTTCAGAAAATTGTTTGTAAAAATAAATAGCGCTGAATTAACAACTCATTCAGAAATAATTACAAGAGACAAATCAAATTTGGATTATCTACATTTTCTGTTCAAACAATTATATTTATTCCAACTTTTGTTTCAATGTTTACCTTTCACATTGATTAGCATAGCCTTTGCACTTCACATCACTTTCAACCTTTTATATTCATCATTCAACATTTATGTACACTTTCCATTCAACATAAATTATCACTAATGTGCTTAGTGACATCAACAACATTTATCAACATTAATCAATCAACTTAACTTGATATCAATGCCAATATTGCCAAGATGTATTTGCTATCTAAGTTGTGCAGGTACACAATCTTTTAGATGTGAATATGATCAAAAGAAAAGTTGATGTGATAAGTATGGTGTGAATGATAACTCTGATAAGAAGGATGGAAGCCACAAAAGATTCCCCGATGGCGAAAAGAAGAAGCTAATCTCCCTAGGTTAAGAAGGAGGCTAGATAGAAGAGATCTCCTTGAGTTTAAGAGGGAGCCTAGATTGAGAAAATCTCCCCGGTTGAGAGGAAGAGCATAGTTTTGATTGGAGAATGAAGTTGGAAGGATATGTTGCTTTATGTGAAGTTGAAAAGGAAAGATTTAGTTGATCGGCCTACCGTGTTGAGAAGCAACATCAAGAAAACCCCAAAGGTTTGTGTTTATTTATGAATATGTGAAAGTATATTATTGATTGGGGTTGTGTTTAAATCTCTCGAAGGTTTTGATAGCATGCTGGTTATGATCAGTTTGATCGGGAGAGATTTGTTGGATCAAGGAGAGGTTGTGAGTGAAGCATTGCCTGTGACCTATGTCACAAGGTTCGTCGAACTTTAACCTTGAGTTTCGAATTTTGGCGAACCTTAATTTTTTTTTGAGGTTCAACGAACCCCATAGCCATTGACCAAGTCCATAGATCAAAAATCATAACTTCATGTCACAACTCAAACTTGTATTATATCTTTGCAGTTTCCATGTTCGTGATAACATTTTTGATGTTTAATGATGTTGATTTCTTACTATTTTATCTTATAATTCATTATATATATATATATATATATATATATATATATGAACCTAATGGCAAACCTCATCCGAACCTCATCAAAAAGTTCAATCTCAAACCGAACCTAATCATTGTTGAACCCAAACTTGAACCCGAACCATGTGACATTGCCTGGGAGGACATCTGGCTGGCACTTTGTGTTGATGTCTAGGTCCCAAAGTAGGGAGGGTAGCGTGGGTCATAGAGCTTTGACCGTGGATACACACCTAGTTCCCTAGGTTGATTGTTAGCAAGTAAGCCTGATGGTACCTAGAGAGGCTGAAAGCTTGAGTCCATCTTAGCCCCACTTGAATAGATTGCCCTGGTCAGGAATATAGTTCGTGGCATTGCGGTGCCTAAATTGTTGAGAGATCAATGGATAGATTGCCCTGGTTAGGAATCTAGTCCATGGCATTGCGGTGCCTAAAACTCTTCGTAGATGATGTGTTTTGAGATCTTCCATGTACCTCCTTGATTATATGTAAATATGAATACCTCGCTAGTTAAGACGTTGTGTTGGAGAATGTAACTAGGTTCGACTTCATAAATTGTACTTGAGTCAAAATGTAATATATTTGTCAAAAGAAAGCAATTTTATTATTATTATTAAATTGACTTGTTAAAGCATGGGTTTCATGCTTGGGTCAATTATAGGTCAAGCCAACATTGTAGGCTTTCGGTTGTTGTCAAAGTCATTTATTGTTTGGTCAAAGACTCCTCCATCAAGTCATCCTCTTCAACAAAGTCATCAACTCGGCCTCTTCATCAAAGTCTTCAAGTCAACCTGTTTAAGTTGACCTCAAATAAATTATCTTCAAGTCAATATATTCATGTCGGTTTTATACAGTGACACATCTATTCATATGGTCATGTCGACTCATTTATGATGGACGAACCACTATATATACCAAGCTGAGGTTTTCACATTATACCACCACAAAATTTTGGATAAATTACAAAGATGAGTTCGGATGGCAATTTGGCAATTTCAGAGATAGGTATTTTTTGGTGGAGAAGCTCGAATCATCACAGAAAAGAAGTTCGGATTTCAGAGAGCTTGTTTCTGTGTTATAACAAAGATATCAAGTTCGGATAAGGAAAGAGTTTCAGTGTCTTTACAGGAAGCTCATATAGGGTATAAAGATAATATTTATGCTACCACAGTTTGATGCTATCCATAGTTCGGTGCTATTGTGCTCCCACAGTTCGATATTGCTTCAAATTCGGTGTTATCACAGTGAAAGAAGGATGACTTGATGGAGGTAGTCTCGAGTCTATGTTGTAAGGGTCTTAGTCGTCTCATCTTGAATCTATTGAAGGAAGAACTTTGACTGGGTTTTCCCCAAGAGTGGGGTTTTTCCTTGGCAGTGTGCTTGGATCTTGTGTTCTCTTCTATTTGTTGCATGGCATTAGTCTTGATGATGAGAAAAGATAATTCTGAAAAACAAATAATAATAATGAAAATATCACAAGATAATGTCATAATAAGAGAAATCGACTAATTCCCTACCTCTATGGATTTATCAATAGAACTAGACCAAACCCTTTCTGGGTTTTTCTGGATTTGTGGTGGAGAGCCCAAGATTAATTTGGCAGAATTTTTTGAGCACTCTTGGGGGCTCAAACAAGGGTTTCTTCTAGCCAGCAGTTGCAAAATATCCAGGGCCAGCGCAAAACTTGAGGAGAAGTCATTTCCTTGCCACCTGGCTACATTTTTCTCAGCCGAGATTGTCTAGTTTGCTTTGGCAAGCCCATGTGCCCACATTCCATGCATTGTACTCTCCTCTGAATAATAAAATGACTTAGTTTGGCGTAGTTCTGGTGCAATTTTATGGGTGTTTAATTGCTGTATGTATATTTCTGTGTTGCATGAGTATTTTGCTTAAATATCACTGTTAATTTTCCTTGTAGGAACATTACATTCACATGCACAGAATTGGGAACATCACACACATCGATTTTGTCTTGAACATCTCTGATCCAAAAAGTTTCATAAGGAGAAAAGGAGGGACGAAAATCTTAAGGAGGGCATGACACTTGGCTTGACATTTGATCTTGGTTCTTGGTTTTTGGTTTGGCTACTATCTTGATATGGTTATTTCTGTTGTATTTATAAATTTGAAACTCTCTCTCTCATAAGGAAATAATTCTTTGGGTTTTCCCCTTGTGGGTTTTGCCTTGGCCTCAGGCCTAATTTTTTTTATCTCTTGTCTTATTGTCTCATGGTTATCTTTGTTTCTCTTTCATGTTTTATGGTTGAAATTTTCTTCTGTGTAACTAGTTAATGATATTAAATATTATCAATGCTAACTAATTATTGGAAGTAGTTACCTGTTGAAGGAAATTATTTTTCCAGCTTGTCAACATGGTTTTAGAGTAAGGTTCGATGATTAGTTGAGCCAAAGACTGTTGAATTTCCACGATCTTGGGTCTAGGTTAGAATCTTAAAATCATTAACGCTACCAAACCAAGAATCTCATCCAGAACTACTTTGCACAGCGGAATATAAACAACAATAAATCACACATGCACATAATATAGACAAAACTAGGGCTTGGTGTCAGTCCATCGACAACCAATCTGCACATACAAGACACACTGACCATCTGGCTGATGTCTCAGCTCCTCTCGGTCGTACCCTGTACCTGCTCGGTCCTTCGGCTTTGGATCTACAACTCCTACCTCTATCAATGCTCAAAGTCCATTTGGCCACTGAATCTCAACTATCAATTTGCTTACTAGTTGTGCCTTAGTCTGTCAAGGGAACAACACATCGAGACTCCTGTCAAGTTGTTCACAGCTCCACTTGTGAACAACTCTCAATTTGCCCACCGCTGCTCCTCAACTACTCAGGGACTTCAACCCATTGTGGTCTTCTTGCACTGCTCCAATGAAGACCAACATAGGGCACAGAGGGCTGCCACCTATCACTGCAAGATGTCCAACTCCCACAATGAACACGCGCTAGGAGGACTGCCCATCATCTGCTATAGAAGTCCTTCTCCACACACAAGTCTCGGGCTCCACAAACTGCTCCTGGTTGATCAAACCCTTCAGCTCAATAACTACCTCTCTCGCAACTACCTTTGTCCATCAAGGTGTTGCCCAACGGGCTCCAACTTGGACACTATCATGTTGTACTCCAGCAGACCATAAGTGCTAAATCACGTTCACACTTGGTCCACTCTCATGCTGCCCTCCAACAGTCCATGAGTGAGCAAGTCCACGCTGTAGCATCTGCACCTAGTTAGGGCATCCCCGCACCTAGTTAGGGCATCCCCACACCTAGGAGACCCTTACACACAATTGCCAACAAACTTCTCCACATTTGCCCTTTGCTCTGCAATAGAGGAGCTATTTCACAAATTTAGGCTCCAAACTTCACTGTGAAACTGCCCATTGGTTAGGGCTTCTAACATGCCACGCCAGCCCTACTTCCTTGGCTTCCACAGGTTGCAACAACTCTGTCCACACTAGGAAACCTACATCACTCCATAGCGGGATTTGCTCCTAGTTGGAGTTCCTTCATGCCCAAGGCAACTCCAACAAATGGCTCCCAATAACTTGCAATGTAGACTGATCCAAACTGATCTTTCAAACACGGATCCAACACCAACAAGATGCATCAACATGCATACCTCCAACTCACTGTTTGAGATCTGATTCTTTTGCAATCCTCCTAGGCCTAATTAGGGCAACTTTAAAGTCATTATTACCCTCCATTACTGCCCAAATTTCTTCCTTAAGCACTTAGTTGTCCTTCAACAGGAGGCTGCCCCTTCACGCTGCAAGTTTAGGGCAGTTCCAAGCCCTTAACACAAACTAGACCTCCCTTAGTTACAACGACATCCTACAGGACTTTAGACAAGCTTGCGACAACCTCTTTTTAGGACTGTCCACCCTCAACAAGACCCTTCTACAAGTCCTCCTTGTCTCGGTCCCCTTGCAAAGTCCCAAGGCACTCTAACACAACCTCGACCTCCTGAAATAGGGTTCAAACAACCCTATTTATCCCAATGTTTTAAAACTCCGACTCCGACTCCGACTCGGCTGAGGGTCAACTCCGACTCCGACTCCGACTCGGCCGGCTCGATTTCAGTGACTCGGTCGTTGTAAAAAATACATTAAATATTTATTTTTTATAAAAACACATAATTTTAAAGATTTTCATTCATGTTTCCAAACACACAGCATTAGAATATAGATAGAAGACAACATATTATCAAAGTAGGCTCATGAATATATCCATTATATCAAAATGGCACCCAGTGCATTGCCCAATACATACACGATGATGATATAGAGATCAAAACAAAAACAAATAACCAAGGAGGCTATAAATGGCATCTACAACAAAACTCTGTGACCAGTACTACTGGCTACTGCTAGAGTTGCCAACATCATCTAGCTCAGTGTTACTTGGGAGCGGGAGCGAAAGTGGGGAGCAAGAGCGAAAACAGGAGCTGGAGCGACATTTTCAGAAGCTCCTGGTTTGGGAGCGAATCTTGGAGAAGTTTGACAACCAATGTCACTAACATCAAGGTACAAAGAGGGATTGGTGCTCTTGGTTAAATACGAGTTCCATACCCTAATACAGGACAAAATTCAATGGAAACATTGCAATCCTCCAATCCTGAAATCCTGAAAATCTGATAAGTCTGCTGAATTTTGAATGAAATCTAAAATTCTACTTTCTTCATATGAAATCCAATGAGGCCAGAACCACTCTCAAACATCCTAAGTCATTTCATGGTAATGTTAAAAATTTAAGTAAAAGGATGAAAATGAAGATTAAGGAGAATGTCACTTTTACTTTAAGAATTTAACATTACCATGAAATTTGAGTAGCATATCAATACTAGGAGAGGTGAATGGACCCCAAATAGCACTTAACCAATTTAGAAAACACCTTGGAGTCCCCAACAATCAGCTAAATGTTAAAAAGTTAAAAAAAAATTAGAAAAATCGTTGCTTTTTGGGGGGACTGGCTAGATTTAATGACTCGGCCGAGTAGATGTGGAAATGGCCGGGTTGATCGAGTCATGATTGACTCGGCCGAGTCATGCAATAACTCGTGACTCGGCCTCCCGAACTGGTTTTTCTGCCGGGTCATAAAATTCTTCAATGACTCAGATCAACTCGGCTGTTTCGGATTCGATTCGGCCGAATTTTAAAACTATGATTTATCCACGCTGGTCTGTACTTATTTGCTGCGGCCCAAGACAGTGATCCTCCTCCTCCAACGAGCTAGTCTTCTTGTGTATTTGTTGCACAATGGATGATCAAATTTACTCACATCACCTCATACTTATACAGTAATATGAGGGCTTCCTCCAACGTTATCTTATGGCTTTGCCAACTATCATTAGGTTTCCTATCATTAGGTTGACCTTGACCAATACATGAGCAAACCCAACCATAACCTTAAAAAATTCATAACTCCATTTCTACAACTTGGAATATGATGATTCTCGTTGCATTAGAATCATCTCACCGAGAGCTATCATCCTCATCCATTACATGTTGAAATGTGCTCATGGTTTGGTCCAAATCTCAATGGGTGCAAAACCCCAAGCTTGGGTTCCAAGCCCACAAGTGACTCTTGTGGCGCTTTGTCGTCCAAACCCCAAACCCTAGGGCTTGGAGTACCTCTCAAGCTACACAAAAATCAACATTCCCTCTTAGCGAGGGAGGTACTTCCATGACTAGGAAGTAACCATCATCATCAGCGACGATGCTAGCCCATCTGGCATCCATCACAGCAACATACCCAATAGAATGAACCTGACAATCTCGGTAGTGCCTCTGCCTCATCACATCCAAACCTTAAGATTCCAAGCCTCCATAGGGCTGCTCCTCTGAGGCTAGACTCCCTCCGAGCCTACACGATCTCCACTTGCTCAATCTTGTAAGCACTCATCCTCTTGGATCAAATACCACTCGTGCAAATCCTTCCAATCTTAGATATGCGACATCACGATCCGATGAAGACTCTAGCCTGCGAATCTGAAGTCCATTACATGAAGCCATCTCGATCAACCTGATCTCGTCCAAGCCAAAGAAACCCTCGAGTTGTCCCAACCATCCATGACAAGTCAACGAAAGTCCATGACCAACAATCTGCCCTACAACAAACTGTCGTTCGCCAGACTCAATACCAATCCACCAGAACTCCCAGATGATCTCGCTGTGAAGCCAGTCAAGACCACATCTCCATATCTTCAGTTGAACCCTCTGCTCCATGATCTAGACACCTACAACTCCCTCTTAGTTGCTTAGCTCTGCCTACTCTAATTCACTGTCCCTCAAAGTAGCTCAGATACACTTTGATACCATGTTGAATTTCCACGATCTTGGGTATAGGCTAGAATCTTAAAATCACTGATGCTGCCAAACCAAGAATCTCAACCAGAACTACTTTGCACAGCGGAATATAAACAACAGTAAATCACACATGCACATAATAAAGACAACTTTTTACATTTTTCAACCCAACTTCATTATATTAAACAACATATAATACAACAATATAGGGCTCCCATACCGGGGATAATGGCCCTTAAATATCCACTGATACAAGACACAAAACTAGGGCTTGGTGTCAGTCCATCGATTATCAATCTACACATACAAGATACACTGACCATTTGGTTGATGTAGTGCGCTCTCTCAACTCCTCTCGGTTGTACCTTGTACCTGCCCAGTCCTTCAGCTCCTGATCTACAACTCCTTCCTCTATCAATGCTCCAAGGCCATCTAGCCTTTGAATCTCGGCTATCAAACTGCTCATTAGTTGTGCCTTAGTCCATCAAGGGAACGACACATCGAGACTCTTGTCGAGTTGTTCACAACTCCACTTGTGAACAACTCTCAATCTGCCCACTTCTGCTCCTCAGCTACTCAGGGACTTCAGCTCACTATGGTCTTCCTGCGCTGCTCCAATAAAGACCAACATAGGGCACGGAGGGCTGCCACCTATCACTACAAGATGTTCATCTCACACAATGAACACGGGCTAGGAGGATTTCCCATCATTTGCTATAGAAGTCCTTCTCCACACACAAGTCTCGGGCTCCACAAACTGCTCGTGGTTGATCAAACCCTTGAGCTCAACAACTACCTCTCTCACAACTACCTTTGTCCATCAAGGTGTTGCTAATCGATCTCCAACTTGGACACTATCACGCTGTCCTCCAGCTGAACATAAGTGCCCAATCACGTCTATACTTTGTCCACTCTCACGTTGCCCTCCAACAGTCCACGAGTGATAGTGTCCACGTTGTAGCATCTGCACCTAGTTAGGGCATCCCCACACCTAGGAGATCCTTACACACAACTGCCAACAAACTTCTGCACATCTGCCCTTTTCTTTGCAATAGAGGAGCTATTGCACAAATTTGGGCTCCAAACTTCACTGTGAAACTGCCCATTGGTTAGGGCTTCTAACATGCCACGTCAGCCCTACCTCCTTGGCTTCCACAGGTTGCAACAACTCTGTCCACACTTGGACACCTACATCACTCCATAGCGGGATCTGCTCCTAGTTGGAGTTCCTTCATGCCCAAGGTAACTCCAACAAATGGCTCCCAACACCCCGCAATGTAGACTGATCCAAACTAATCCTTCAAACACGGATCCAACACCAACAAGATGCATCAACATGCATACCTCCAGCACACCATTTCAGATCTGATTTTTCTGCAGTCCTCCTAGGCTTGGTTTGGGCAACTTTACAGTCATTACGACTAGTGTTGTAGGATCCATCCCCCCCCCCAAAGGATCCAGAGGCGGAATTGCGTCCTGTACAAATCTGCCACCGATCCTTCGGCGAAATTGCGAATTCGAAAATCGGATCCGTGGTTCCTCCTTTTTTTGGTGATTCCTAGAAAATCGTATCCGGTGGGGTCTGATTAGCAGTTTCGGTTGCCCGATCCGCAGATCTAGAAAGGATTGGGTGCAGATCCGTGGAGGTTCGGGCGTGTATCCACCGTGGATCGCGAGCGAAACCGAGAAAAGGTGGATGATTCACGCGCTTCCTTGGGGTTTTTTTTGTTTTTTGTTTTTGGAAATTTCGAATTGTTATGTGAGGAAGTACACTTTCCGAATACTCCTAAGGTGCCCCTTGATGCTCCCTAGACGCTTCCTAGATGCTCCCTAATGGTAATGTTAGATTCTTAAAGTAAAAGTGGCATTCTCATCATCAGACTTCATATGGAGAAAATAGAATTTCATATCCCATTCAAAATTCAGCAGACTTAACAGTTTTCAGGATCAATGGGATTGTGGCATTTCATTGGATTATATCATGTATGAGGGAATGTGATTGGCATGTCAAGTGCACTGAGCCCTATATGTACCCGAGTGTTGGTGTTATTGATTGTCGAACTCCTTTGTCATGGCCTTAGCAAAAATGTACCCTTCGCTAATGTCAAAATCATTGATCAGGCATGCTAAGCTTTCTCTATCATATTATAAGGATTGGATTACGCTGTTTGATAAAAGTTGGGCAATGTTGACTAATATCCCTAGAGAATCAAAGTAGAGGCAAAGGCTAGACAAGAGAAGAGGAATCTAGATTGTAGATGGTTGATGCTGAAATAATTTATCATTGATGTACAATGGATGCCATACCTATTTTATTTATGTAAAAATATGCATGTTTTCATGTCTTCTACAACTAATTTGTTATTTTGGATGTTTTTTTAAATATAAATGCAAATATATATATATATATATATATATATATATATATATATATATGTAGACGCTTTTGAGGCGCTTCGCTCCCTAGATTTTTGGGAGATGACGCTTCTGCGTCCTTGCTTCCAAAAAATGTCCCCACTTCGTCCCTGCTTCGTGCAACGTTGATTACGACCCTCCAATACTGCCTAGATTTCTTCCTTAAGGGTTGCGGTTGTCCTTCAACAGGAGGTTGCCCCTTCACGCTGCAAGTTTAGGGCAATTTCAAGCCCTTAACATAGACTTGACCTCCCTCAATTGCAACAGCATCCTACAAGACTTTAGAAAAGCCCGCGACAACCTCTTTTGAGGATTGTCCACCCTCAACAAGACCCTCAAACAAGTCCTCCCTGTCTTGGTCCTCTTGCAAAGTCCCACGATACTTTAACACAACCTCGACCTCCTGAAATAAGCTTTAGGCAACCCTATTTCTCCATGCTGGTCTGTACTTCTTTGTTGCGGCCCAAGACAGTGATCTTCCTCCTCCAATGAGCTAGACTTCTTGCATATGTGTTGCACAATGGATGATCAAATGTACTCACATCACCTCATATTTATACAGTAATATGAGGGCTTCAACCAACGTTATCTTAGGGCTTCGCCAACTGTCATTAGGTCTCCTATCATTAGGCCGACCTTGACCAATACATGAGCAAACCCAACCATAACCTTCAAAAATTTATAACTCCATTTCTACAACTTGGAATATGATGGTTCTCGTTGCGTTAGAATCGTTTCGCCGAGGGCTATCATCCTCATCCATTACATGTCAAAATGTGCTCATGGTTTGGCCCAAATCTCGATGGGTGCAAAACCCCAAGCTTGGGTTCTAAGCACACAAGTGACTCTTGTGGCACTTTTCCCTCCAATCCTCGAACTCTAGGGCTTGGAGTACCTCCCAAGCTACACAAAAATCAACAAAGACCTCATCATAGTGATCTAAAATATTTTTTGAAAGAAGGCCACCCCCCCTTGATAAAGAAGGGTTGAAGAAGGAACTATTTTATGCGAAGTCCTTTAGTTTATGTAGAAGGTCGAAGTTTGAATGTCTGATCTAAATCCAAATGACATAAAAAGTCCCTAGACTCCCATAGACCCAAAGTATTGACTCTCTTTGGAAATGCGAAATTTATTCCCGTGGTAAGATGTGAGCTCTGTGAAATATGTGAGTTCTGTTTAATGGCTTCAATTAACTTTGTGGTTCATACGAACTTCCGTGGCATCATTGTGACATTCAAGATCCTTTATTCTATGCAAATAAAGTATGATCTTATTTATATATTTCTCTGTGGCACCTGTTCATGCGATTTTTTTTGTTGACACTTATGCGAATTTCCTATGGTCATATTAGATGGCAATGTTTGAACCTAATCAATGAGTGAACAAAATCTGAGAGCAATGCGAGCTCTGTCGCATTGTGTTATTTTGAAAATATGAGTAGTTTTGTGGCAAATTTCATTGTGAGTCCGGTGGTATCTTATGCAAACTCCAATATGCGAGCCTTGTGGCATCTTTTAGCATTTATGTGGACAATGCTAGAAGGCCGAACTTGTAAAAACCCTTGCAATCTGAGGTCCGAACTTGTGGTGATTTCCATGGGAAGGATCCAAACCTATGGTTATCAACTGGCTTGTATGCGAGCTATCCTGAGGTGATGACAAATTTCATTACGGATCTGTTCAGTGAAATGCGAAGGTCCTCAAGGAAGTTTACAAGGGCTAACTAAATGGAGAATTCTATACTCATTCGCGATCCGATCGTGAGAGCCTCATGTGGCATGTGTTTCTCTGTCTTATTCGAGCATCTTTATGGAAAAGTTCTATGGATTTTTGCGAACTCTGTGGCAATCTTACGAGCTACCTGCGGAATTATTTATGTAACATTCGCTGAATTGTGATCAAGGAAGGAATTTGTAGATCGAAGACTCATATAGTACTGATCTTTATAATTCATATGAGCCATGCACTATGCTCCTATGGAATGTGAGTTTCTCTGAGGCACAATTCGGATCTAAGGAAATCTGAGCCTAATCAAGGTATGTAATTTATCCAAGTTCTCTTGTGGTTGTCGTGATTCCTATGAAAGAAAGTCTTAGCTCATTCAATATTTTTGAGGCAATAAAAAATTCTCAAATCTTATGAGGATCCTACAAATGCTCGTAAGAAGAACTGTATTTGATATAAGGACATTATGATCCAAAGCTCTGTAATCCAAGTTGATTATGATCCAAACTTTGTGATGATTCAAATTTAGTATGATGATCCAAGTTTCTCTAAGCATAATATTTAGTGACATTCGAATGACGACTAAAGCCTAGTATAATTATGAAGTAATGAAAGATGCAAAACAACCTGCTTGGAGCAAAACTCAAGTTCAAGATTTGCATATTTCTATGAAATAGATTTCTTTATTCCTGTTAAAAGTGTAAAGTCTGTGAAGGATTCAGATTCTTGATGTGAATATGATACAGAGTCTCTTCTGTACATAAGTGAAGAACAAATCACATTGAAAAAGGGCCAACCTGGTGGCAAAGAAGCCAACAAGATCTATGCTCTTCTAAAAATCTTCACGAAGAGGTGATTAGGCTTGTTGAAATTTCACAAATAAGTTTATGATGGATATCCCAATATCTCATTAGCTAAGCAAGTTGCAAATCTGAGAATGAAAAATTAAGTCACTGCTTTGGAATTTTAAATGTTGTGTAAAAGATCTGTTAGATGTTACTTGTTCAAACCCTATATAGCTCTGTGTTGACATGAATATTGGAAAATAAGCTTTGACCTATTTATTGCAAAAGCAATGACATTGACGTTGTGATATGTTTCATGTAATTTTGAAACATTGGAAACGAATGAAAGCAAGGCAGGAATAATAAGAGGACAAAATTCCCCTTCGTAACCTGATTAGATTATTGCTAAGGATCTAGAATCTGATGAGATTGCATCATCTAGAATGTCAAACCTTAGTAAGGATGTCTATGGATAGATCTCTTATAATGTTGACATTGTGATCAAGGATAATGAAGTTGGCCAAGAATGCAAGGATGAATGTATCACATCTTGGGTTTGTAAACCCTAGACTAAATCTGAAAGATCATTAGGGCTTGGAGTTGAAACCACAACCAAATTGGTATCCCTATCAAGACAAATTGGGTTGGAGAATAAAGCCTTGGGATTATGGATTGATTGCTTTCGCTTGAAAGAAGAAACCCTAGCTCCTAGAAGATTTGACATCTTGATAAAGACAATTTACAAGTTGATACAAGAAGGCTAAAGGTTAAGAGGGAGTTGTCATTATCTCAAAAGATAAGTATCTTGTATTTCTTTTATCGTCACTAATGATGTGTTGTCCTCAATTATGATGTGGACTAGGGCAACTCCTTGATGATGTTGATATGGACTCCTTGATGATGATGAAGTGGACTCATTGATGCAGACTCCTTGATGATGTTGATATGGACGAAGTTAATTGGACCCAGGAAGACTAAGATCAAGATTGAGTTGACACACTCAAGAGATAATTACTTTTCTTGATTGTTTCATTATTAGAGTCTTGTCCTTGATACGTCTTGCTTGGTTGTATTTGTTCTTCCATGGTCTCCCAGTGAAGATTGCAAGTACATGATGAAGTATGTCAAGACTATGGCAATCGTTGAAAAGATGGAAGAACAATGTGACAAGAGGACTCGTGGTTGGATGAACTCTGTACTCAGAGGGAGCAAATAAGTTCAACGTAAATTGAAGCATGTTTTGATGTGACTTCCAAGATGAAGTTGGTTAGATGTCTTGAAGAATGACGCTGATCCAAATTTGATGAAGATGTACCCACAAATTTTTCTGCTATGTATTGATCATATGGTTCTGACAAGGACTGAGGTCCTCTTCGTCTAGTGTAAGAGGGAGCTGATTGAAGAACTGCAAGATTGAAAGTATGGGACGAGCCTAGTGAAATCCATGCCGAGGTAATGGTATAATGGATTGTGAGTCCATGAACACTTGCTTGAGGAAAAATTGAAGAAGTTGTTAGACTTTGCTGTTGATTTGATGAATCCCTTTGATTGGCTCATTGAACCCCTTGATGCATGAAATTGTTAACTCTATCTGGGCCAGATATATTCTGGGAGCTGTGTTGGTCTGAATAACATGGATGTTCCTATTGCATGTAGCACGATTGAAGCTAGAAATGTAGCTGATTTGTGAAGTGGTTTGGTTTCAGATGCTGTTTGCTGATCTATTGGATCCTGCATTGAAATCGATTATGATATACATGCCTGCCATTGCGCAGATTGACTGCTTATGTGAGAAGCCACTTGTTATCTGTTGGATTGCTGAGGTTTGCTTTTGTGAGAAGCCCCAACTGAAGCTGAATGAATAACCGGATGTTGTTGTTTGCTAGAATGTTTGATAAAGCGCTGAAGTCCGCCATGGCTACTTTTCTGCTACTGAGCAGGTCGCTGATGTTTATGTGAGAAGATTGGAATGGCTAAGAATCCCTTTGAAGAGGAAGCATTGATTATATGGCATCATGAATCTTCCTTAGGTTGTGTGTGGGAGACCTATGGATTGGTTAGGAAGATTATCACTCCCTTAGGCTTGTGGGCCGGGAGACCAGTGAGTCTGATCAGGGAGCATGGTTCTGAGGCACTGATCTCTCCTTTAGGCTCTATGCCGGGAGACCTATGGATTGGTTGGGGAGATTGGTCTTGATTTCCTGTCCTTAGGCTGAGGTTGGGAGACCTATGGTTTGGTCTAGGAGAATGAGTTCTCTCCCTTAGGTTGTGGACCAAGAGATTGTATAGTCGGGGATTGAGATAGGGATTCCTCCTTTAGGCTATGGGCTGGTAGACTTTGTTTATGGTTGGGGAGATGTACCCGGTGCATATGATTAGTTTGGCCTCATTGATTGATCCCACTAGTTAGTAGGGCATTGACTTGGATGCCATGAGGTTGTGGCTTGTGGGATGTGTTGGATGCTATGTATCTTTCCTTATGATGAGACTGATGATCTCTTCCTTTGGCTGCGTGCCAAGAGACCTATGGATTGGTCGGGGAGATTGATCTTGACAAGGAGAGAAACTTGTACTTGTGACCCCTTGGGCTGTGGGCTAGGAGACCAATGGAATGGTCGGGGAGATTGATCTTGAAAGAGAGAATGAAAAATACCTCTCTGGCTAAGAGGGAGTGTTGGAATTATGGTAGCCATGGTCGGTATTTTCATCATGAAGAAAATTGAAAATTTGAACTTTTAATGTTGCCTCCAAAATCTTCAAGTCGGCCTCTTATTATTTTAGGTCGGATGGGCCCCTAAGAGGCACCCACTCGACCCCCTTCAAAAGGCTATATAAAGGAGAGCCTTCCTCCTCATTTCACACATCGATTTTGTCTTGAACATCTCCGATCCAACGAATTTCAGAAGGAGAAAAAGGAGGGCCGAAAATCTGAAGGAGGGCATGGCACTTGGCTTGAAATTTGATCTTGGTTCTTGGTTTCTGGTTTGGCTATTATCTTGCTATGGTTATTTCTGATGTATTGATAAATCTGGAACTCTTCTCTCATAAGGAAATAATTCTTTGGGTTTTTCCTTGGCCTCAGGTCTAAATTTTCTGTGTCTCTTGTCTTATTGTCTCATGGTTATGTTTACTGCTCTTTCATGTTTTATGGTTGCAATTTTCTTTTGTTTAACCTCTTAATGATATTAAATGTTTTTAACACTAACTAATCACTGGAAGTAGTTACATGTTCAAGGAAATTATTTTTCTAGCTTTTGTGCCCTAGAAAAATCAACATATGTTTGATGCATTATGAAGCCCTCTACACATTCCATTAGCATAGACATCTGTATGAAGAAGAGTACTCATCATCCGAGGAGTGTTGTGTGGTTTATTGTTGATTAATGAGCACTCATAAAGAACACCCCAGCTTTGGAGGAGAATTAAGTATTGCAGCTCACCTTGTCTGTATATATTGAAAGTACTTATTTTTTGGAGGTTATGCATGGATCGAGACATGGTCAAAATGGTCCTCTACATATTAGTCAAAGCACACATCTTGAAATAAGTGGAGCTATCCATACAAGAGGATTTGGATCAAAGTGATACAAAGAGATGTCTTAGCAAAACAGATTTTTATATGATTATTTAGAGTGATTTTAAATATATGTTTGATAGGGTATGACTAGTGCTAACAATCGAAATCCAATAGGGCACTTGGGGTCTATGAGGTCATTGTGAGGGCTGAAAGTGGATGATATATGGGAGCATTGACCGCTGTAATAACATGCAAAAAATCACTATGACAACATATTTATGTCGATAGGCGTGGTCTATTTCAGAATAGGGGATCCAGAATTTACAATTATTAAATAAAAATAAATGCATGGATGGGCGAAATTTAATAAATGTGGAATATTCTTTGTTGTACTCATGATCAAACGAGGCAATTAGGGGTTTCTAAACCATCTTTCCATTACAAAACCCTTAACCACGTATCTTCCACCTCTATCCCCTTGACATGTTACAAATTCACCTGCTATGACCTATGTGTTAAAAATTCACATGTGCGTTACGAATTCAGGTGTGCATTAAGATCAGTTTAGCATCCTGCATCAGCTATGTGACCAGCAGTGCCGCAGAACCATCTCAACGCTGCTGCAGTGGCCTGGCTAGCATGGTGAAGATGAACCCTGTTTGTCTCTGCCAGCTACTTATGGGCATCAATCTAGTGGGCATTTCCATTAATCAGGCGTTGGCACTAGCTCTGCCCAAGTCCCGTGCGTTACGAATTCTCGTGTGAGTTACGAATTCACCTGTTAAATAATTATGAAAGCCCTAAATAATCAAATAATTAGTGTTCTCACAATCCAATTGAAAATAATTAATATGATTATTAATTTATTATTATTATGTTCATTATTATCTCCTCTCTAAAGAAATGAAGAATGTTTAATATGAAAATTGTAAATAATTAATGATAGCAGGATCCAATTGAAAGGAATTCGGATTGATGCCTATTGGCATTTACCAGCAATTTAATTTATATGGCTGTGCTAGTTATAATGGCTGGAGAATAAAAATAATGTAGGCCATCCATAGGTGCACTACTCATACACATGCTAGGCAAATAGAGTGACTTTATTTCACCTTTAAAGATATTATGGAACACTTTAATGAATGAAAATCCACAATACTTTAAATCTGAAAGTGAAAACAGTGAGGAGAATAAATTGACATAACCTTATTTAAGCCTCCTTTCTCAACAACTGGCCACCCTACGTGATATCTTTATTGCAGCAGATTTAAGAGAGATTCCAATTTCCAACACATATAAAGCAGCACCAAATGAAAGATGGATAACCACTGATAAGACAATCCACCAATCACATTGCCAAAATAGATGTTCAATACAAGCCAAAAACCAAGAAATAAGCATTTGCTCAAGCCATCAACAAACTTCACAAATGGGAGGAGCCTATCTTATATAGATCTCAAGGCTCAAATCCTCCTTAACATAAAATAATAATATCTGAAATGAGATCCTAGATATCATCTAGGAGTGCAGAAAGAAATAGTATTTCCTGACTAACTCAAATGGCAAGTCAAAGGATACATAAAAATAAAAATGGACAAACTGTGGGTAAGCCACATGTCTCAATCTCCAACAAAGTGAATTCATGAAGCAAGGGCATTCCTCAAATATGTGATTGACCATGTCAACTGCTTCAACAACCTCATCAAAAGCCTCTAAGAAGATTGATCCACTAATCAAAGAACGCGCAACAAAACTCTCCAAGTGGTAGGTTTGGTTCCTCTAGGGTAAATGCCCCATCAATAAATCTCAAAATATTTGCCATAAAGACCTCAAGTGATTGATTGACCCACTTGGAGGTGAGGTGAAATGTCACAATTGTTCACCGCATACCAAAAATAGTCCCCCAAAGCTAGGATGCCTCCTTAAAAACCTCAATGACTTTGCCTCCAAGGGGCAAAAACTTATTAATGAAGATCCATGTAGCACAGAGTCAATGAGTCATATCCGAGCATCAATCCATGTGTAATATCAACTCAAATAAATAGCTCATGAAAAGAAGAAGGAGACCCCATAAAATCATATCATAAAATGTGAAATGCCTCAAAATATGTGCAAATGAGGGGGAGCCCTCCACTAAGGATGGCTCTCCATATCATCATAAATTAGTCCATGTGTCAAATCATCCACCTAAGCAAGAGTGCTCAAGTAGTAGGCCTCAAACCAGTCTACAATGCACCAATGTGAAGTTATAAAAAAAAGGTTGAGGAGAGGGAGAAGACACACTACAACAACACAATATTGAGAGAGGCATCTCAGTGAGCGGTTTGCTAGGTCCGAGGGAGTGTAGAGAGGCTGGAGATGTAGATCTGTAGGAAAATCAAGCACTGGTTTAGGGCAGATCTGCTGGATCAGATCCAGGTTATTATATTTTGTATTTTCTTAGTTGGGCCATTATCCTAGGACTTGAGCCTAGATGAGTTTGGATTTTGTTTTAATGAAAAACTTGTTGGGCAGAAATCTGTGTCATTGTGATTGAGATTGGCTATTTAAATTTGCTACCGTTGAATTTGTGCTAGGAATCTAGCTGTGCATATATTCAGTAGACCAGTTTTTTGCTAGGAATTGAGTACTGGGTGCTAGTTTCATAGAAATCTAACATGGTATCAGAGCTGAAACTATGAAGAAAACTGATCTCGGAATTGCAAAAGCCAGGTTTGTACAGGATTGTTGGGGTTAGGTTTCGTCGCGATTGTACGAGGCATAAAATTTTTATAAAAAAAATGTAGGGGCTGAATTGAATTTTTTTTCTGTGGCCTGCAAAGAATAAGAAAAAAAAGAACTAAAAAGGGTGGGGGGCCGTGGATGGTTCACAGGCTTGGTTGCCCGCCCAACCACCATAGTAGTCTACAACTCGCAAATGAGACAAGTGCGAGAGGAAAGTGAGTCGAGCCGTTAGCTGCTCGGGCCAACTGACATAGAGGAACAAGGGCAACGACATAAGAGTTTGTTGACCCATCATATGCAGATGCACGGGGGCTGAGCAAGTCAGGGAACTCGAGAAAGCAGTAGCCAAGAAGCAGGCGACAACGAGTGAGGTAGACAACGACGACAAAGATTGGACAGGTTGTATCCATGTGAGGCAGTTGCACAAAGCCTTGAGGGGACAACGAGCACAGGATTGTAGACGAGCCACGTAATCTCCCAAGAGATTTGGCCACCAGTATTGAGTTGACAATGCACCATCAGGCGAGACAACGTATAGAGGCAACATAACCAGCCATAGAGGAACAACATGGGCTGAGGCAAAGTATTGGGCCAAAGGTTGCTCTAAAAGAAAAAAGAAGGCTGTGGGGTCAAGCAACGATCGATCGTGCTGTAGGGTCAGAGTGTGGCTGAGCCAACAAGCAACATGGGCAGCCAATCACGAGGTTGGTTGAGTGTGGTACTGTCGTTGGAAAGCCATTCTATTAGCTGCGAGTGGTGAAAGTCAAGGTCGAGGGTGATAGACCGGTTGGAAAAGTGCTAGTAGGTGCGGAGAGGTGAGGCCATGAGGGGACCAACTAACAGATAAGTAGCATTGAGACTAAGAAGATTTGGTCATAGATTATGGGAAATGTGCATTAGCCGTTAAATGGAAACAACTAGGTGTGGTCCGTGGAGGTAGGCACAAACCATTGGACTCAGAGATGGCTATGGATCTTAGGTTTGAAGAGAATTATGTTGGTGTTAAAGGAGAATGGAATCTTGGAGTTTGTAGAAAAACATATTCCTCCTACCGATGTAACACTTCTAGATGCCCCCACAAGAAGAAGGACATGAAAGCCAGGAGGATTTTCTTGGATGGAGTGAAGGATCACATTGTTCCTCATGTATTTGGGAAGAAAATTGCTAGAGAAATATGGTAGGCATTGACCAAGTTGTACCAAAGTGACAACCAAAATAGAAAATGGCGTTGAGAGAGAAGTTCAGGACCACCAAGATGTCTAAGCCCGAGACGGTTTCTTCTTATCTCACTCGAATATCTCATATACGAGATGAGTTTGTTGCAGTAGGGGAGAAAGTGTTAGACTCAGAACTGGTAAGGACAACTTTGAACGGGTTCACAAAGCAGTGGGGTACCTTTTTTAAGGGAGTCATGGCACAGAATAATCTCCCAACTCGGGATAGGTTGTGGGATGATAGACTTGTGAGGAGGCTCTTCGTGGAAACTAGGTAAAATGTGAAGGGGATGCAGAGAACATTGCTTTTTCAGGTCATGCAAGAAAGGTCAATGGGGCTACCAAACTGAATAAAGGAGATGAAGGATCCTCTCATGATGGGAAGAAGAAGGACATGAGCAAAGTTGAGTTGTTTGCATGTCACAAGCCAGGACATTATGCAAGTGAATGTCCAAATAAAAGGAAAGACAAAGGAAAAACACAGGTTGCAACAATAATAGAGATTGATGAGTTCGCAACAAAATTTGAGTTCTCTTTGGTCGCTGCTTGTCTTTTTGGCACTAGCGTTAGAAGTGTCTGATTTGTGGACAGTGATACATGGTTCGTGGATAGTGGAGCATCTCGCCATATGATGGGAATGGGGGAAGTGTTCCTTAGTGTTTCAAAGATATATTTAGACTTGCATGTGAAAGTTGATATGAGTATCATACATGCATTTGAAGGGGTTGGAACCATGTTGTTCTAGCTAGAATCAGGAGTATCTTTGAAGGTGGCAGAGGTGTTTTATGTCCCAGAGTTAAAGATGAACTTGCTTTCAGTCTCAACTTTGGAGGATGAAGGGTATGATGTGGTGTTCCAGAAGGGACAAGTATTCATATGTTCAGAGGGAGCTACCTATGAAACATTAGTAAGGTTTGGTGTCAGGGACGGTAAGTTGTATAGTTTGCAGGGTCAGACTGTAGGTAGATCCAAGGGGATCTTGGATCAAGGATCAATGTTAGTGCCAAAGATTGAGTAGGAGGCTCTAAAATTGAGTTGAGACTGGGGACTCAATTTTCTAATTTGGAAGATGGGTGGGAGGCCTCTTCTAGATTTGTCAAAACTAGTTGGTATGAGCTAACGTTGATGGGTGCTTAGGAGCAGGGCCCTAGGAGCTTGATTGGGAGAAACAGGCCTTTAGTGCAGATTCCAAAGTAGGTAGCAGGGAAGTCTTCTATTTCAAAGGTAGTAGCTACAACAACAAATGATGTGGTGGGATTGGAGATAGATCCAGGTGGGAGGAGGTTCTTTTAGAAGTACCTCCCTTGTTAAGAGGGAGTGTTGATTTTATAGCTCGAGTAGGTACTTCTGCACATGCGTTGTGTCAAGGCGTGCAAAAGTCGCCCACATTCTCCTTAGAACACTTACTCAAGTGTGAGCAAATTGTTGATGTAACTTAGGAAAAAACACATATTAGTATGTTAGCTTATTGAGCTATAAAGGAAACTTAGGAAAAGTAAAGTAATTTACTTTAGTTAGTAAGCTTTAATCTTAGCCATTGATCTCAAGTGAGGCGAGATCTAATCTCGGTTGTTAATCACTTTGAGATTACAGTTAGAGTTAGGGACATGGTTCAATGTAAAATTATAAAAGTAAGGATAAGGAGAGGAGAAAGACACACTACAACAACCAGATTGAGAGCGACATCTCAGTGAAAGGTGTGCAGAGTCCAAGGGAGTGTAGAGAGGCTAGAGATCTACATTTGTAGGAAAGATCAAGCACTGATCTACGACATATATGCTGGATTAGATCGAAGTTATTGTATTCCATATTTTCTCAGTTGGGTCATTATCCCAAGACGGGAGCCTACGTGAGTTTGGATTTTGTTTTAATGAAAAACTTGTTGGGCATAAATCTGTTTGTGTCATTGTGATTGAGATTGGTTATTTATATTTTCTTTTGTTGAATTTTTGTTAGGAACCTAGTTGTATATTTATTCAGTAGATCTGTTTTATGCTAGGAATTAAGTACCAAGTGCTAGGTTTGTAGAAATCTAAAAATAATGCTTTGATTCCATTTGCCCAATGGACAGGGTAGTCAAGTCTTGCTTTTCTTCTCCTTCTTTATCTTAAAAAATCAAACACACCAAATCGCTAATGTGATATTTAGATTTGTGTTAATAGGACAGATTAGTGATTTGATCTAAGGAATCCTCCCTTGTGTCGGAGGAGAGTCGGTCTAAAGTGAGGGGGACGACCATCAAATGACAATGGGTGGTGTCCTTAAGTTCCTCTAGCGTTTGTACATGGACAATTGGATTTATCTTTTGCATAAATCCAGGAGGCAACACAATGGATAAGGTTCTGAAGAATATCTTTCTATTTGACTAAGAATAGCACAAAAGTAGCTCCAAAGGTAGAGTTGGAATAGGGTGAAGATATGTTGATATTATCGCCTTAAAAGTATTCCCTCCAACTATTGATTTAACTCCACAAAATCACTAGTAATAAACAACACTAGAGAAAATCTTGAAATAAGGGATGATTTGGAAAGAAAAGGTAGGTGATTGCCACTAGTCAAAAAACTTTGAATGAGCTATTGAAACTAACACTTGATAGAGAAATCCAAAACAAAGAAAGAAATCGAAAAACCCTAGATCTGCAACACTTAGGGTAATTCATGTAACCAAAAATCTTCGAATTAGGTGTACTAAATAGAATAAGGGAGGTTCACACTTGCTTTGGTACCATGTTGAAATCAGAAGAAAGATAGGATCGATTGGAACCAACCAACAAAACCCTAAGTTGACAAACCCCAAATCTATAAAAAGAGAAGATGAACTAGCTCCAGTGCACACGATAAAAGATCACAAGTGTGCTATAGGTAGAGAGAACCATTGCCATATCCAGAACAATGCTGGAAATAGAGTCTCACCACAATAACTATCAAAAGGGAGTGTAACACTTGATATAATGCTTGTAGGCTAAAGAATGAATCACTTGTTTAAGAGATCAAGGAAGGAAATCAAGATGATGCTACAAAAGAGAGGGTGGTATGTATATATACATAACTCAAGAGGTAGGGTGCCTTCCCTAAGGGGGGGGGTTAAGGTAGTCTAGAAATATAACCAGTGCTGACTAGGTTTGTTGTAAGCCAAACCTAGGAATACAATATAATAATGGTTGCAATAGGGTTATCCATGGCCGAAGGTGAAGCTTATGCCATCTCAACTCTAGTACTTCCACCTAGTCTTCAATACAACTAGTTTGGGCATGCTTGTTGGGATTGGGGTTTGATCCTAGGTCATCGTAATGGCAAGTGCCCCAACTTGCTGCTAGAGGAAGACCTAACAAACAATTGTTTAAGTTATTGTTGACATTTGTATTTGTATATTTTTTTATTATATTAGATTAAATTTTAATATTAAAAGTTAAACTGGGGCCTTCGTTTCAGGATGTTTGGACCTTTAAACTGGGACTCTGACGTTGCCCTCCAATAGTCCACGAGTGACCAAATCCATGCTGTAGCTTCTGCACCTAGTTAGGGCATCCCCACACCTAGGAGACCCTTATACCCAACTGCCAACAGACTTCTCCACATCTGCCCTTTTCTTTGTAATAGAGGAGCTATTGCACAAATTTCGAATTGTTATGTGAGGAACTACACTTTCCGAATACTCCCAAGGTGCCCCTTGATGCTCCCTAGATGCTTCCTAGATGCTCCCTAATGGTAATGTTAAATTCTTAAAGTAAAAATGACATTCTCTTTTATCTTTCATTTCCATCTTTTTACTTAAATTTTTAACATTACCATGAAATGACTCAGGATGTTTGAGAGTGGTTCCAACCTCATCAGATTTCATATGGAGAAAATAGAATTTTATATCCCATCCAAAATTCAACAGACTTTAGGATCAATGGGATTGTGGCGTTTCATTGGATTATATCATGTATGAGGGATTGTGATTGGCATATCAAGTGCACTGAGCCCTATATGTACCCCAGTGTTGGTGTTGTTGATTGTTGAACTCTTTTGTCATGGCCTTAGCAAAAATGTTCCCTTTGCTCATGTCAAAATCATTGATCAGGCATGCTAAGCTTTCTCTATCATATTATAAGGCTTGGATTACGTTGTTTAATCAAAATTGGGCAATGTTGACTAATATCCCTAGAGAATCGAAGTAGAGGCAAACGCTAGACAAGAGAAGAGGAATCTAGATTATAGATGGTTGATGCTGGAATAATTAATCATTGATGTACAATGAATGGCATATCTATCTTTATTTATGTAAAAATATGCATGTTTTCATGTCTTCTACAACTAATTTGGTATTTTGGATGTTTTTTAAAATATAAATGCAAATATATATATATATATATATATATATATATATATATATATATATATAGTAGACGCTTCCGAGATGCTTCACTTCCTAGATTTTTGGGAAATGACACTTCTGCGTCCCTGCTTCCCAAAAATGTCCCCACTTCGTCCCCGCTTTGTGCAACGTTGATTACGACCCTCCAATACTGCCCAGATTTCTTCCTTAAGGACTGCGGTTGTCCTTCAACAGGAGGCTGCCCCTTCACGCTGCAAGTTTAGGGTAGTTTCAAGCCCTTAACACAGACCTGACCTCCCTTAGTTACAACGACATCCTACAAGACTTTAGACAAGCCCGCGACAACCTCTTTTGAGGACTGTCCATCCTCAATATGACCCTCAAACAATTCCTCCCTGTCTCGGTCCTCTTGCAAAGTCCCACGACACTCTAACACAACCTCGAACTCTTGAAATATGCTTCAGACAACCCTATTTCTCCACGTTGGTTTGTACTTCTTTGCTGCGGCCCAAGACAATGATCTTCCTTCTCCAACAAGCTAGTCTTCTTGTGTATGTGTTGCATAATGGATGATTAAATGTACTCACATCACCTCATATTTATACAGTAATTTGAGGGCTTCCTCCAACGTTATCTTAGGGCTTTGCCAACTGTCATTAGGTCTCCTATCATTAGGCCGACCTTGACCAATACATGAGCAAACCCAACCATAACCTTCAAAAATTCATAACTCCATTTCTACAACTTGGAATATGATGATTCTCGTTGCGTTAGAATCGTTTCGCCGAGAGCTATCATCCTCATCCATTACATGTCGAAATGTGCTCATGGTTTGGCCCAAATCTCAATGGGTGCAAAACCCCAAGCTTGGTTTCCAAGCCCACAAGTGACTCTTGTGGCGCTTTTCCCTCCAATCCTCGAACCCTAGGGCTTGGAGTACCTCCCAAGCTACACAAAAATCAATAAAGACCTCATCATAGTGATCAAAAATATTTGTTGAAAGAAGGCCAAGGCCTCCTTGCCAAAGTTCTTTAGTCTCTGTGGAAGGTCAAAGTCTGAACCTCAGATACAAATCCAAATGACAAAAAATCCGTAGACTCCTACAGACCTAAGGTATTGACTCTCTTTGGAAATGCGAAATTTATTCCTGTGGTAAGATGCGAGCTCTGTGAAATATGTGAGTTCTGTTCAATGGCTTCAATTAACTTTCTAGTTCATACGAACTTCTGTGGCATCATTGTGACATTCAAGATCCTTTATTCTATGCAAATAAAGTATGATCTTATTTATATATTTCTCTGTGGCCTTGTTCATGTGATTTTTTTTGTTGACACTTATGCGAATTTTCTATGGTCATATGAGCTGACATTGTTTGAACCTAATCAATGAGTGAACAAAATCTGAGAGCAATGCGAGCTCTGTGGCACCTTTTTGGTATCTCTGTGGCATTGAGTTATTTTGAAAATATGAAAAGTTTTGTGGAAAATTTCATTGTGAGTTCGGTGGTATCTCATGCGGACTCCAATATGCGAGCCTCGTGGCATCTTTTAGCATTTATGTGGACAATGCTAGAAAGCCGAACTTGTAATAACCCTTGCAATCTGAGGTCCTAACTTGTGGTGATTTCTATGGGAAGGATCCAAACCTATGGTCATTTCATGACAATTGTCCTGGGGATCGGATATGTGTTGGCCATCGTTGGACATGCAACGCCGTAATTCGCAGACGTTCCATAAATAAATCGACTCCATTCATCAATCAGTCGCTGCGCCAGTTATCTAATTTCGAGCACCTCTTCTTCAGATTTGGTCAAGAAATTGGTAACGTGTCCTAATCGACTCTCCTTTAGCTTCTCCTTCATAGAAAGATCCACAATGTCGAGATTTAAATTGTTCACGACATTTATAACAGAAGAGCAGATGCTAACATGAGGGAGGCACTGGTTCGGCAGGGGTTCCAACGAGTTCTTTAAGGCCGATAAACCACCTCGTTGTATAGTCAACGACACTGCCTCTGAATGCCTGTCATCTTCATATGTTGCAGGTCTTCTTTTGGTTCCATTCTCTTCTTGAATTACAGAATCCCTAGTAGATGAAGTTGTGTGGCCACTGTGATCTACAATTGTTGAAGTTGAGTCTGCTATCTCACCATTTTCAGTTCTGGGACTTCTTCCTTCCACTCCACGTTCTTGCATGACAAAATCTCCAACAGGGGAGGGTCCTCGTGTTTTCGCCTTCCAATTCCATTTTCTTTTCTCTGGTGGAAGGGATGGCAACAGAAACATTGTTGTGTCAGTTTGATCGATGGAGCAACAGCGTGATAGGGCGGCAGGTGGGAACAACGTAGCGGAAGGGTGGATTCGATAGTTGATTGCGTGGTTTATTTTCTCTAACCGTGTCTCTGCAGTGTTTCGATCGTAGAGAAAAGTATCTGGGGTTATATTCACTGGATCCACAACAATACTCACACTCACAACAAATTGATATTCCTTCTTCTCACACTTGACTTCTTTTATCTTAAAATGGCTCTCACTGTAAACTATATTTTCTGTAAGAGAATCCCTAATTTTGCTTCTTTCCCTCTCTAGTAAATGTCTGTCCCAGGCTTCAATAATGCTTTCTTGATTGCACTTGTTTAGATTCCCCATGGATTGATCTCCCACCATTGGGTTATTCGGCATGACAGTCAGATTACATGGGATACTCAGCTGAATCATTTCATCCAGTGAAGGCCCTTGGTGTGTTGCATAGCTTGAGCCAAGAAGGACTTGATTGACAAATGCAGTGTTATGTGGTTCTGAAACATAGATAACTAAGGCAGGCTCATTGATGAGAAGCATTAGCCTCCAGTTGGAAATTCTTTGAAATATAGTAACCCATTTTGGCATAGTGGCATATCTTAATCCACTCTGTTCAAGGAAAACACCGTTCTGTAACATTATATTAGCTCCCTTCAATGACATCATATCATTTTCCTTTATGAAGCCAATCCGCAAGACATGAAGAGTGGAATAGATGTTGGAAGCTATGTTCCAGCGAGATTTGGGTAGAAAAGAGTTTACAGGTATTCTATTCTCTGTAGTTTTATCAAGCAGACTAATTTCAGGAGGGAGCCAATGAGGATGGCTATTCTGTGCTGCATTTGATATGTCATGTGCAGTCCTATCTAAGGATTCATTGTAAGCATGGATGCAATTGTTAGGTATCACTTCTGAGGGCTTCATGTTTAAGAGGACAACCAAATAGTTATTCAAATACTTCTGAACAAGTCCTCTAAGAACTGAGGGATATACAATTGGTTGCACAGGAGCTTGAGAGGCAAGCCACATAAACAATCTCTTAAACGCCCATCGTTAAAGAAGCCTCCTCTAGCACCACCAACCTCATTTTCTGTAATAGAAATTATTGACAGGTTGCCAATTTTTGTCCTGTCCAAAGAAGAAACCAACTCCCTTTCTATATTAGCATGCATAGATCCAATTAGCTGTTGATTCTGTGGCATGCTCTCTTCACAATTTTTGGAGCTGATGATGAGAAGGGGCAACTTTGAACTGGATGGAATAGTATTTACTAGACTCTGCAATCTGGCTCGCTCAACATCCCACTGAACATCTTCAAGCAACAGAAGAATAATGCCACTGGCCCCTAAACATGCGTCCTCTCTTTCCACATCAAGATCAATTTCATCTGGACCATCATCTTGATCTATATTAGCTACAGCCTACAACAGAATCATGCTCACACTTCACCTATTCTGTTTGCGTAGATTCTTTAGGCTGAATAAATTCGCTAGTAGGCAGCAAGTTGCAACTTTCTTTTGAACCTCTGGCCAATGTATTTTCTGTAGCTCCTTTTGGCAATATAGATACCTCATGACTTAAAGATTTTCCATCCTCAAAATCATCAATGTCTTCTTTAGCATTTTCCTCATTGTTATGATACTGTTCATTTTCTTGTTTTTTAAAATAGTCTCCATCCATAACATCTTCTTTTTCATTATCATCATTCTGGCCAAAATCTTCTTCTCCTACTTCACCTTGTTTTGTTTCTTCACCATTGCTATCGTCTTCCTCTGCATAACTTTTCTTTAGACATGCTATAACTTCTGCACATGACTTTTCTAATCGCTGAAATGCTTCTTGAATTTTACTAAACTGCTCAACGCATTCAGGACGTAAACGTGATGGCATATTGTGCAGTGAACAACGTTCAAAGACTCGCATGATTATATTGTGCACCATGGCTCTGATACCACTGAAGCATCAAAACTGATAGCTTGTTGAGTTAAATGTAAAAATACACAAAAGTATTTGTAATAGGAATTTATTATATATAAAATTGTACAAGTGATGATTATTACAATGAGGACCCGCATGTATATACCTAAACAAGTGTCCTTTCGTGACTGGGCATGTCTTGTAGACATGCCTTTTCATTTAACTAGATGACTAATTAACATAATCATTGTTTGATTATTTATCATTTACATTATTTATATTTATTATATTTTGTTATGAATTATATTCATAACAAATGTGCTATTTAAGAAAGTCATTTTTGAAATATATATATATTGTATTTTTTCTAAATAGTGTGTTTTTTTGTTTCCAATTTTTTTTTGGATCTTGTTTCCATGTCGTTGCTGTTCCTTTTTAGCATATATTCAAAACGAGATTCTGTACACCTTCCTATTGCATTTGAGTTAAGAATTGGGTGATTCTAATAGTTAAACCTAGAAGTGAAATAAGCTTTTCAATGGTGCCAATTAATTGAAACCTATATGGTGTGAACTATTGGTCTGGTTCTAGTTTGGTTCGTGATTTTGCGAATTCTAGTTGCAGTTTTGACATGCTATTAACTTTTAAAAAATGATGATTTAACATTAATATCATTCCTAATAAATTGTCCTTTATGTCTATCATTTTTATATTTTTGATCATTTTATCCAATTTTCAAGATAATTTATGATTGAAAAAAGTATTTTTGGAAATTGTTAGGCCAAGAGGTAGCTCTTTAAATGAACCGTGTTTATTCATTTAGATTGTTCATAGTTATATACATGAGGGGGTGACTCTTGGGTTTCACCTCCCGATGACTCTTCTTATTCCATTATTTATTATTTACAACTGTTCACCCAATCCCCATGATTAGGTGTCAACATTCCCCCCCTTAATTTGAAGGGATGTTGCTGATTCCAATCATCGTTCCGAATCTTCCAAGCTTTTCTCTTCCAAGCACTTTGGTGAAGATGTCTGCAATCTTCTCATTAGTGGAACAATGGCGTAGGTGAAGATGTCTGCAATCTTCTCATTAGTGGAACAATGGCATGGATGGAATGTCTTGACCTCAACATGATGTTGAATCAGATGGTATTTTGTATTGATGTGCTTTGTTTGATCATGGAACTTTGGGTTCTTGGCCAACTTTATTGCAAAGGTGTTGTCAATCATTTGTGGAATTAAATGTACTTGATTTACTTGCAAATCTTCCAAAATTTCCCTGAGCCACACAATTTCTTTTGTTGCCTCAGTTGCTGCCACATATTCTGCCTATGTTTTGGAATCTACTGGAACTGATTGTTTGCGAGATCTCCAGGAGACAGCTCTTGATCCAAGACTCATAGCATAGCCAAAAGTAGATACCCCAGTTTCTTTGTCTCCATCGAAGTCTGAATCAAAGTATCCAATCAAGCTGAAGTCGCCCACCTGTGTATACTTGAGTCCAAAGTCTTGAGTTCCCTTCAAGTACTTTAGAACTCTTTTTGTAGCAGATCAGTGTCCCTCACAAGGCTTTTGCATAAACTTGGAGAGGATTCCAACAACAAACGAAATGTCTGGTCTGGTAGTAGTCAGGTAGTTGAGACTTCCTACAAGTTGTCTATACTTTGTTGCATCCTCAAATCTTTTCCTTCAGCGGATGTGAGCTTTAAGTTTTGTTCCATTGGAGTAGTTAGAGGATTGCACTCAACCATGCCAAACCTGTTTAACAGATCTCCAATACTTCTTTTGAGAAAGGAATATAGACTTCGGATGTTGAGTTACTTCAATACCAAGATAGTAATGAACATAGCCCAAATCAGTGATTTCAAAACCTTTTCTTAATTCTTCTGTTGTCGCGTGGATTGGCACGACAACGCTCAGACCGGGGGCTGTCACTCTGATCCCCAATCCCTCCGTTTAAGCCTGTCTCCCGCGGCTAAGGGGGGTAGACCCTGTGAGGTGATGAGACCAACTGTCGACCAGTTGGGTTGGGAGACACGAGATACGATATGAAAAGGACTCGATGGATTTAATTAATTGAGCAGACCAGTGCCTTAAGAGATTGTTATTACAATGATTACTTGTTAAATGATATAGAAACATGAACCCTGGACACCAATCACTTGTCATCAGCTAGATCACATGACCAAAACGATATCCGACAACTGAAAATTTCGAGAAAAATAAATGCTTAAAATCACCAGGAGTCATAAAACATTAGCCAGATATCATATTTCGCATCTCGACTTGAAAATTTTAGATCTCAGTATGCAAGATAATAACATGAAAACCACTGATTCCGGCAAAAATAATTTTCACCGAATTTTTTTTTTTTTTTTTTTTTAAAACAAAATTTAAAAAATGAAATCTAAAAAAAAAATTAGTCTAAAACTAAAATAAAACTAAATCTAAATAAATCTTTTTTTTTTTTTTTTTTGTTTTTTTGTTTTTTTGAAATTATGGAAATTAAAAAATCTAAAAAAATTAAAATTTTAAAACTAAATTAATTTTAAAACTAAATTATAAAAAATAAAAACCTAAGCTAAAAGTAAATTAAAATCGCAACCATGAAAAATCTAAGGACTAAACTTTAAAAAATATATTAAATCTAAACAAACTAAAAAATATAATAAATCTAAACAAACTATACGAATTGCTTAAATCTAACCAAATCAATTTAAAATCTAGACTAAAAACAAATCTACGTTAAAAACAGAAACGGCAAATCGTATTTTTTTGTTTTTTTTTGTTTTCATATGTATCAAAATAAATTCATAAAACAAACCTAACTCTAAACCTAATCGAAACGATATGCATATCAAAAAAAACAAAGAGCGGAACGCATGTCTGGAAATCGACGGCGGCAAGGAAAGAAACTGAACCAGCTCACCTGAAGGTTTGCGAATGGAAAGTTAAAAGGTAATAGATCATAGCCAACGCAGAAGGTACCGTAACCCTTGTTCAGTTTAAACGAAGAACTGACCGAACGCGTGAAAGGAGAGACGCAAATCGTTTGCTGCGGATGCCGATTTGAGATAGGTTCATGGTCTGCAGCTCCAAAACGTGCTTATCATACCCCAACAGAGATCTCGATTTACCTTGTTTTCACGCAAATCTGGTGCTGTCGGCAGCTTGAACACGGAGCTGGAGTAACCTTTTCATACAGTCATTCAAACGAGAGATTGAAAGCACGATGCTGCACTGGACGTGAACTGTCTGCTACGCAAAATGGAGAAGAGATCAACGCTCATTTGATAATGAATCGATTGCGCAGATCTGTCTGTCGGCAGCGTAAAATTTATTCGATTCTTCCAGCCGGTAACTGATATCTCATTACAGCATTCAAGACCATGAGCTGAGAAAACAGAACCCTCCTGCTCACGCTGACGGGAATGAGCTTTAGTCAATGTAGAGTGCCATTTACGCGCAATCCGCAGGGTGAAAGTGATCTCTTTAGATGCGTTCAGCCGTTTCTGGAGATAACTGGCTGAGAAAATTTCTGCGGTGGACAATTTTGATCTGGAACATATTTGCTACCTCATGCCACGGCGGTGATCGGAAGAATTTCTGTCTATTGAAATACTGGAGCAGAGTAATTTCACGCCAGAAGATTTACTATGCAATCACGCCCTTAGTAGAAATGGACACTGAGAGACATCACCCTGGAGGTACCCTGCCCCTGAAATGAAATCACCCAAAAAAATGATATACGCCTCAAACCAAAACTGAAAAACCCTATACCTGCAACAGAAAAACAAAACCCTAATGAAAACTGTAAAAAACCTGAAACCCTAGATCAGCTAATTAATTTACAGATTTGGCCCCTGAAATGCCAGATTTGACAATAATTGCAGTAATGGTTTTCAATATATCAGAAATTTTGAACTTCACTGTGAACATAAAGAAAATCTCTCAATGTAAAACACGCAATAAAATTTAAAAGATTAACCCAGGGCACAATCAGCTGGGCTCTGCACAGAAAAGCCAGTGGGAGTCGGCTGATTCAGCCTAGAACTTCCCCAAACGCCCACCTGTACCTTTTACCTAAAGATCTCCTGCACACCTCAAGCAAACATCAGTAAAGAGGGCAAGAAATGCTGCTAGATTTCAAGGAATAATGGAGATACCTGCCATTATTCCAGAAACCCTACAACATTCAAACCCTAGCACGTGAGCAAGATACCTGTACTCACAATACTCTGAAAACCAGCTATTATTAATTGCTGAAAACTGAAATATGCAGAAAAACAATCATCTCACAGCAATTCCGGAGAGTAACACCAGCCAGTTTTGAACCCCAAAGTCTTCTTTATTAATCAGAAATCAGATTACAAGAGAGCTTTCAGTACAGACTCACAGATCAGATGCCTCTAAAATGACCCCCTAAGACCCTATATAAAGGAAATGATCCCAACGGCTAGTTTTGGGTGATCCATGTAGAACTGATCTCGACCGTTGATGAGGATCAAGACATCTCTTGATCTCATCCGTCGATTTATTAACTTAAAATATTATTATTTTATTAGTTAGGGTTTTTGCTTCATTTTTTAATTTTTTATTATTTTTTTATTATTATTATTTTATTCATTTTTTTAATTTTTTAATTCATTTTAAGATGGATCATCAAACTAAGTCGTTGGAAACATCACCTAGGACCTAGGACCTAGGACTCATGAGGGGATTTACAACTTTTTCAACCCTCAAGACACATTTCATCATGATTTTTACAATTTACATCTCAAAGGGATGAACCCACTTAACACAGACCCTCATAGAACACCCAGTTTTGCGACACAACTATAATCTAGCAGATTAACATATAAGACTCTCCTAAAGTTCTGATGACGAAATCCATCCCGGCTTTGGGGTCAGGTTTGAAGGAAAACTCTGCCGATCGTAGATCGGTGAGACGAAAAACCTCCCGGGACGCAGATCATCATTAGAAAGTTAGGTCCACCTAGGCAACTTTACATACATGACTCTGATTTGCTTAGATTATTTACAACTTATACATGCAGACTGGGTTTACAACAAAAATGATCAAGCTGCTGATGATGGCAGGATGGCACGGACATGCTGTTCAGGTGCTGCTTCTTTCTGTCAAGAAAAACGGGATGCACTGCATGGGTAGTTGACCAGTAGAGGTCAACATCTGGCTCTACTTGGGGACACGTTGCTGCTTGCAGGAATGTGAGAATCCAGAATCTGCATCCATACAACACAAAAATAAGTAGCGTCCATCCCAAAAAATCAGCATATACATTAAGCACAGGAAAGATAAAAGCTCTTCATTTATTAACTATCTAATAACATGAAAAGTAAATCTAATCCTAAAACAGAAATGAAATGCTGAAAAGACAAGGAGTAGAGTTAGAAATACAATACAAAAAATGCCTCACGGCATCAGATGTGTTCAATATAGTGCATACTGAGCATTTGCCTGCTTTCAGGCAAATCTGTCGGCTGCTTGTTGGATGTGCCATGTCCAATTTTGCATATGGTAGGACTCTTTCCTATCCGAAAATCAAGCTGCTCACGGCTGTCTGATGCATCAAATCTTCGTCTAATCTTCTTCCTCTTGCGCTTCTTCTTTCTGGCAGGATGAATTACTGATGATCTGGAACTTTCTGTTTCGAAACTATCAGATGAAGTGTGTAAGATATGCATGCTAAGTCCTTTTGTGTCTTGCATCTGATTTTTATCGTTTTTAAGCTTATCTGGATCACCTTCAGTTATCCACCTAATGACCTCCTCATAGTAAGATGGAACTTGTTGCGGCAAATGAGAAGGCTCCTGGTTTCTCTTATCATCTGACCATTGTTGAATCTTTTGAACTTGTATTCTAATGGCATCCATCTGACTAGAGCATTCATCCCTTATAGCACTGATTTGCATGGCATGGTGTTCTTGCATGTGTTTTATTACTTTATCATTCTTTTCCTCTATGTCCATCAAGCAATGCTGCATGAAATTTATTTCTTCTTTATGATTCGCTTGCATGTCAGCCAACTGATTGTTATGATTGAATGTCATAGAGTCAATTTCCCTATCATGATCAGCTTTCATGGTCACCATATTTTCCTCTAAGACTGACATCTTGCTTTGCATGCTTCTAATTTCTGTTTCATATCTAATTTTCATGGCCTCAATTTCCTTAGCATGCTGATTTTGCGTGACCTCCAACTCCCTATTACGTTTTTCCAGGTGGGTGCCTAAAGTTTTAACATCATTGGTAAAACTAGTTTGATTGCTTTCCATGTTTCTTACCAGCATCATTAGATCTTGTATAATTTGCTTTTGTTCTTCCTTTTCACTATTATTTGTCCCTGATTTTTCACTATCATGAACTTGATCTACAATATTTCCGGTGGATGACACATTCTGACATGATGAATCGTCTTGGGATCTTTCAGCTGGACCTCTTATCAAATTATTTTTATTCTGTTGCACAATTTTAGGGGCAGAAGGCAAGCTGTTTGGATAACCATATCTATCTTCAAAAGCACTTACAATGTCATTTAAAGAAGTAAAATAATCCTTAGGAAAATTGTTAAACCAATTCAAAGCATCATCTTTTAAAGAAAGGACAAATAGATGCATTTTGATATCACCATGACTACACTGAGGGGATCTGCAATATATGAGCATGATGCGAATAAACAAGTCTAGATGCCTATTAGCAGCGATTGGATCACCATCTGAAAAAATAGGTAATTCAGGAATGGCCTCCTCCGGAAGATCATGGAGACGGTGAGTAAAACGACATGGTTTAAATGAATAATCCATGATGAACAATAAGGGATCAGATGGATGATAGAACTAGCTCTTTGCTCAAGAAAATCAAAAGATGAAAGAAGTGGAGTTGCCACTTGAACAATAAAACTGATTCTAAGATCCAAGAAGTAATTCAACAAACAGCTATGCGGGAGGCTTCTTGTCTGGGAATAATAAGAAAATGGAGTCGCCACCCAAACAGGAAACAAACCCAAGAGGCGCTGCTGATATGTGATGAAAAGATGCGAAAATATTTGAATCTGCCAGCTCAAATGAGAGATGAGAAGATGAGAAGATGAATGTCGATGAAACCCCAGGAACAGAAAAACTCTGTCCCCGGCAACGGCGCCAAAAAATGTTGTCGCGCAGATTGGCACGACAACGCTCGGACCGGGGGCTGTCACTCTGATCCCCGATCCCCCCCTTAGCCGCGGGAGACAGGCTTAAACGGAGGGATCGGGGATCAGAGTGACAGCCCCCGGTCCGAGTGTTGTTGTGCCAATCTGCGCGACAACACCTTCTTTATGGATGCAATGTAGCTCTCATTGTTCCCTGTCATCAAAAGATCATCGACATTTACCACAAGATATACAACTGTTTTGCCAACTTTCTTGACAAACAGAGTTGCATCATCAAGATTATAATGTTTGAAATTGAGTTTCAGAAGATGCTTTGTTGACTTTTCATACCACACTTGCGGTGCTTGCTTTAGGCCATACAAGGATTTCACAAGTTTGCATACTTTATGTTCATGTCCTTTCACAACAAATCCTTCAGGTTGGGACGTAAAAACATTTTCTTTTAGATCTCCATTTAAAAAAGCAGTTTTTACATCCATTTGATGGACTTTCTAGCCATTCTGAGCTGCTAGGGCAAAGAGTGTCCAGATGGTAGCCCATTTTGCTGTGGGGGCAAAAGTCTCCACCTAATCGACCCCTTCCTTTTGTGCAAAACCTTTTGCCACAAGCTTGGCTTTGTGCTTGTCAAGTGAGCCATCAACTTTATACTTGTTCTTGTAGACCCACTTGTAGCCAATTGGTTTGGTTCCTAATGGAGGATCAACCAGCGTCCAAGTGCCATTCTTTATCAAGGCATCATACTCCTTTTGCATCGCTTTTTTCCATTCATCATGAGAAGCGACTTCTTTGAAGAAAGTTGGTTCAAAATCTGTAGACAAATTCAATTCACAATCATAAGAAACATTGTTAAATTTGGACAACTAGGTCCAAACTCCATGTTCTGATGCTCAGATTAAGAGGCTAATATTTTTGTTGGATTCCTCTTTCTGAGAGGTGTAAAATCCATATAAAAATAGTCTTAATCCGATGAGCAGAACTTATATTTTGAATTTATTATTCTTAATAAATTATATGTGCAAAGGTCAGCCAGTTTTGTAATGTAGGCTCACATGCCCAACAGATGTGTCACACACCCTCATTGATGGATATATATATACAGGAAAAGTTGGAGAGAATTGGAATACAACACAACTCACATCTTCCTCTCTCATCCTAAAAAGTACGAGCTACCTGGAGGACGAATTTCAGCCACACGTGGGAAGGACGAAGAGGATGTTTCTGCTGCTAGGGTTTCGCAGAAGTTTGACCAACGTTGACTTTGGTCAACGCTTGGTCCAAACAAGCTGAAAACTTGTGGGAGGTTCGATTTTTGAAGGCCATACTACCTGGCACAAAAATCGAGGTCAAAGGGTTGACCGTTTTGCTGCTGCGTTGACTTTTAGCTTGCTGCCCCTGCGTTGACTTTTCAGGACAGCGTTGACTTTTGTAGAACTGACTTGGGTTGACTCATCTACTGGTTGGAGGGTTGTTGTGACACATGCTGGGCTGGCTGACCAAAGGAGACTTTGCTGGTTGAAGCATCCTGTTGACCGCCGAAACAATCACATACATTTTTCTTGTTTCTGATTTGTCTTCTGTAAGATCTGCTTATATGTTCTATCTGCATTTTGCTTATCTACTTGTATGATTGCTGTGAGAAAAGTGAAATTGCTCTTAGCATAGAACATCTACAAAATTTTACAAACATCCATATCAATAGGTGAATCAGAATCATCTACATCACCTCCATTTTGCCTGGTTGAATTTTTTGTTCTCGTCTTTCCAACCTCATTAGGATGAACACTTTCAAAGTGTCTTTGTAAGCCACTTTGGGGGACTTTTCTGAGATGGTCCAAGCTACTCAGCTGATTGAGTTGGGACCGAATCAAGATTGAGTCTCCCAATTCTGTCAATCACATCACTCAAAGTATCATCAGTGGTCGGAGCTTCATGTGGGGGAGAGAGTGCTTCAGAAGAAGATTCCACAAATTGATCCAGTATAGGAATCCCCCCTTCAAGATGTGGAATCTAATTATCAAATTCTTGAAATGATTTTGCATTTGCGAATCTATCCAAGCGATCAAGTTGCCGCTCAACAACATTGTCAGCTTTGGAAAATTCAAGAAAGATTACATCTCTACATACAACAAACTCTTTATTAACTTCATCATAGAGACGATATGCTTTGGAGGTGTTTGAATACTCCAAGAAGATACACTTACGACTCCTTGCACCAAGTTTGTTTCTATGTTCTTTTGATATCAAAGCATAACAGGTGGAACCAAAGACCCTGAGATGCTTTACCGAAGGAATGTGGCCATACCACATTTCATAAGGAGTCTTGTTTCTAATAGAATTAGATGGACATCTATTCTTTACATATACAACACATAGAACTGCATCAACCCAAAACATCAATTTTGCATTCTTGAAAAACATCATGGAGCGTACCATATTTAAGATTTTCCTATTCATTATTTCAGCTACTCCATTCTGTTGGGGATTATAAGGCATAGTTGTTTGATGTTTGATCCCATGTTGGCGAAGATAGTTTTCAAATTCATTTGAAGTGTATTCTTTTCCATTATTAATGCGAATAGAGCCAATATGAGATTGTGCATCATTTTCAATCCATGTATGAAGGTTCTTGAATGTTTGAAAAGCATCAGATTTGTTCTTTAATAAATAAACCCAACACATTCTGGTGTAGTCATCAATAAATGTCATCATATATTAATTTACATTTGCAAAAGGAACAAGCATTGGACCGCATAAATTTGAATGAATGAGTTCACTTTTTGTATGTGCTCTGGTGTGTGAATCATGAAAAGGCTGTTTGCTATGCTTTCTTAGAATGCAAGCATCACATTGCTTAAGTTTCCTAGGAATTGTAGGCAAACCAGTAACACCATTTTTCTTCAACAAGCGAAGGTTGTCATAGTTCAAGTGTCCAAATCTAGCATGCCATAATAGACTTGATGGAAATGTACCTTCATCATAATGAGAATTGTATGAGAAATTTTGTGCACGAGCAGAGGTACCTTGTAGCTTGAGAAGCCTTTCTTCTTCTATCCCCGTCATGACAAGTGAGTGATTTGATGCTTTTCTCACCTCAACCTTGCCATCAAACATATGAATGGAGTGTCCTTGCTGGCGGATGTGGACCAAGGACAACAAGTTTCTCCTCAGCTGTGGGAGATATAAAACATTATGCAGAAGAAAGTCTGGAAGACCAGGCAATTTGAGCCTGATTGTGCCAAGCCCTGATGGCTTGAGTTTTGATTTGTTTGCAAAGTATACTGCTCCATCAACATTGTCAGTAAATTCTTTCAAAAAATCTATTTTAAGAGTCATGTGGCAAGTTGCTCCCGAATCAAGACACCAATCATTTTTCCAAGAAGCAAGTGAAGCATTAAACAAGTCTTCATTTACTCCAATATTACAATGTGCTACAACATAGTGAGCGGATTCAGGCGTTTTACCTTTCTCTTTGTCATTAGTTTTACCTTTGGGTTGATTTCTTTCTTGCTCAATTCTATCCCAAGGAAACTTGCATGTGGATGCATCATGTGATCCATCTCTATTGCAATGTATGCAATGCCAATCAGACTTTTCTCCTTGAGAGTGTCTGCCCCCCTTGCCTTTGAAATTTCTTCTTCCTCTTCCTCTTCGACCACCTCTTCCTCTGGAAGAATCTTGAGCAAGATTCTTTTCTCTATGTGCAAGACACACAACCTCTTCAGAAGACTGAGGAGTTTTCTTTTTCCCAAAAGCTTTCTTTCTCTTAGCAAATTTATTCACAAGGGAGTCAAAGGTAATTTCTTTGAGGTTTTCATTTGCTTGCAGTGACTCAAGATAATTTGAATAAGTGGGATAAATTGCCTTGACAAAAGCTATCAGAGGAATGTCAAGTTCAACATTAGTGACTTTGATATCATGCATAATAGATTTTACTTCTGATGCAAGAGCAAGAGGATCATCATTTTGTAATTCAAGGCTGAACAATTTAACCATGAGTTAAACAACTTCAAGTGCAGTGTGTGAGTCATAGAGTTCCTTCAATTTTTGTAAGGCTTCGAAAGCTTTTGAAAATGGTGAAATATGGCGACTCAACTCTTCATTACAGATGCTGCAATCAAGGCATAGGCCTTGCTGTTCTTATTTTCCCAAATGGCGAATTCCTTGTTTGAGGTAGGCTTTTTTGGTTCTTTGTCTCCTTCAACACAAACTCCTTTCCACAGCGCATTAACAATGAGAGTGTGTTTGATCTTCCGTGACCATTCTGGATAGTTCTCCTTCCCGGTGAGAACCACTCCCATAATAGATATCAATGAATGCATTGTAAAATTTGTGTATTGTAAAAAAAATTCTTTTGCTGCCAATATATAAAATTGTACTTCTAATAGTAATATGTATAAAAATTGCACTCTGATATATCAAAACAAAGGTATTATATGGGGGAGGTGGTTTATGGGGGAGGGAGTTTATAGGGAAGGTGTATATGGGGTAGTTAGTATGGGAGGGGAGGGTGTATATGGGGTAGGTTACACCAAAGACAATGTTAAAATCACATGAGACAGTGTTTAACGTATTCTGGTCGGCCTTTAAGAGCGTCAACGGTATGGAGTGTTTAACTGGTTTTGATAACGTGGTATGGTGTTAACACATAGCAGTGGGACCTCCAGACAACGTATACCAGGGTTGTATGGAGACAGCTGAGAGCGGATTTGTATGAGCCGACTGTGTATGCGGAGAGCGGATTTGTATGCGCTGAGACAATAGAGAGCGGATTTGTACGCGCTGAGACACTAGAGAGCGGATTTGTATGAGCCGAGACAGTAGAGAGCGGATTTGTATGAGTCGACTGTGCATTTGAATGAACCAACTGTGTATGGAGACAACAGAGAGCAGATTTAAAACTGGTATAGGGAGAGAGGTTTTAAAACTGAGAGCGGATTGAGACAATACACAAGACCGGAAGGACCGAGACAACGTTTGCTGCGTTTTGGTGTTGGAGAGGTATTAACTGTGCGTAATGCATACACGAGGTAAGAATCTCTCATATATAAAATAATAACGCAATACAACAACATTCACGATGTTTTAAAAGACATTCAAGGCACAACATGCTTGGACCGCATACGAACACTTGAAACCGTTGTGTTGAGGTAAGGTAACGCTGAAACTCGCCACATCAACCGCATTATCTCTCAGAAAATCCCACCCTGTTTCATTCCTTTCAGACCAAAGGCAACAATTTGTAATGCTTCGACCCAATCTCCACATCGATCTTCAAATACGCCATCACAAAAACACATAACTCATGGTCATGTGCATTAGGGAGCCAGGGAGTGAGAATCACTCCAAGGTTGAAGATGACAGGAATTTGGCAGATTGCAGATTTTGACAGAAGGGAGTTACAAGGGCAGGAAAACTAAAAATGGCGCTGGCTCTGATACCATGTCAGGCCAAGAGGTGACTCCTCAAACTAACTGTGTTTATTCATTTAGATTGTTCATATTTATATACATGAGGGAGTGACTCTTGGGTTTCACCTCTCGATGACTGTTCCTTTTCCATTATTTATTATTTACATTATTTACAACTATTCACCCAATCCCCATGATTAGGTGTCAACAAAAATATCTATGTTTTTCATATTCTTTAAATACCTTATTTTCCTTTTCAATTTTTTTTGGGGATCTTTTTCCCATGTTGTAACCATTTCCACATTTTGTGCAACTTAGCTTGGATCACTAAGATGGTTTTGTTGCTGCTGAGTTGTTTTTTCTCACAGATTGGATGTTATTACTAGTCATGAAATACTAACATATTCCAGATAGACTAAATGTTCTTGTTGTTGCAAAATCTAGCGGGCCTAGTGCAAAGCCTCAGTACGCAAATTCAGACCGTAGGGCAAGAAGAGATCAGTTGCAATTGTCACCTCAATAGCCTTTCTACCGCTGTTTAGTGGTATTCAACCACAAGGGAGGAGTCCTTAAAATATCACCTAAAGGATATGTAACAAGAATGACTCAAGGTGATTGGATGAGGTCTAAAGATTGGGATATAGTATCGGCAAAGCCTAGAAGGCTTAGGCAATCTTTACCAAAGTTTAGGTACTCGATTCGTAGAACAATTATAGCGCTGCTATAAGTTAGGGTTTTGTAGATTTTTAGTGATGAGGCAAATGATGTCATATAATAGTTGGAAGAAAAGGACTTTCAATGATAAGTCATGTTATGAACATAAATGTACCAAATATTAATAATAATAAAAATAATATAATTATTATTATGAATATAATTAATAATTATGAAATAACATGTCTGTTAGTTGGCACATTATTAGTCATGAAAGGCCATCTCACGTGGTATTTATACGAGGCCCTCACTTATAACTGAATCATATCATTCTTTCATACATTTATTCAATATATATTTAATTATCCTAATTGTATGCTTTTATATTCCAAGTATTTTGATTATTCTATTTGTGAGCCAAATTGCTATTACATTTGGTCCATTGGCTACACAACTATCAATCAAAGTTTCTCTGATTTCTTCAAGTCCTTGACCACTTCCTGGCCTTTGGCTATTTGAAGTAAAAAAGCTAGTTCAAAGAAGTTACCATTTTGTTGCAAATTCAAGAGAATAATTTCATGCAAATTCAAAATAATAAAAAATAGGTAGTACAATCACCCTATACGATCCACCCATTACCATAACATCCCACTGCCACCATACTTGCCTGTTGTCGTAAGATCTACCATAACTGCTATATGGTCCACTGCAGCCACCATAATAGTTTCGTATAACCGCTAATTGTTCCTATCGCCGCCATTAATAATTATGCATTCTCCCTCGTAAAGATACACAAGATTGCAGGATTGAACCTAGTCTACCAAATTTCAGAACGTAGTGGAAAATTCAATCGAACTTGGTCTTGGTTAGAACGAAGAGTTAGGACCCTAGTCAACATCCAAGGATTGGAGTCGTAATTTGCGCTGGGTATTGTGGATTTGTACCACAAAGATAATAGCTAGGTCTGGGTCCCAACACTATTCATTCAAACAAAAAAAGACCTCCAATCCAAAGGTCTTACAGTATCCAAGATTGATTGGTCAAATCAATTTTGTTGATTTCGATTGTTGGAACCTTCGTCATTTGTCATACAAAATTGTTGTGTTGTGATTTGGCGGTCGTCTAGGAAAATAACTATGCCATAGATAGCAGAGGTACCAGGGTTAGACATTTATTGTGTTGTTGGAGATCGAATTTCCACTTGAGAATATTGCACCATATATATATATAATTTTTTTTTGGGAGCCATTGGGTCGCAACTAGACAACACTGTTGTTTTGGGTTAGTGCAAGTGGTGAAAACTTTCAAAAAAATTGTTTCAACTGCCACTAAATTTCCATCAATCAGAGTAGTTGACCCCTTTTTGGAGTTATTTCCATTATAATAAAGTCGTAATTAAACAACGAAAAAAAAGAGGTGAGGGGATATATAAAGTATTAAATATTCACTAAGGTATTAAAAGGTTCACAAGCTACTATTAAACACAAATTTTTAATATATAAAAAAGGGACATCAAACTGTGCCATTTTTGAATTAAGAGATAAAAAAGAAAAAGAAAAAAGAATACATAAGGGTGTTTAAAGCCCCTATTAAATTAAAAAAAAGTGATTTATAAATGGTGTTACTTATAAAAGTTCGAAATAAATAAAAATAACTTTAAATTAAAAGGGATCATCTAGGGAAAAGAGATTAAATTAAAAGGGATCCAATGTAGAGTGGAGTTTATTTACATTAAAAGGGATCATCTAGGCAAAAGAGATTAATATCATTATCAATGCGAATGATAAGGAAAATTACGTCAATATTAATTTGGCAAATCAATTATCAATTCCAGAACCATATCTATATATATATATATATATATTTGTTTTTGTTTTTCTGTATGGTACATGGTCACTGGAGATCAGTGGCTCGCTACGCCCACATTCCAGAACCAAATATAGGTGAAAAGGAAGATATTTTCGGCAAGAAACATTATGAAATTAAGGACTTGTAAGTGACAATTGATGGTTATGAATGTATCTCTTAATTCAATGTTACAATTATGTATAAGGAAGAGATCGACATAATTCTCGGTTTACCATGGTTTGAAACACTGGGTTCTTTCATATTAAACACAGAGAAAAGGTTTTTGAATTTTCCCTATAAGAAGACAATGACATTCTAGGACATTACAATAAAGTCAAAATCAATAATACCTTCATTGAAAGACTTTAAAGATATCTTGAAGGTGATGCTTTAAGAAAATCAAAAGTCAATATCAAGGATTTAGAAATAATTTGACGAAGTTATCTCAAATAAAAATGAAGAAATTTCTTGCTTAAAATATCATGGTTAGAAATTATTTGCACAAGTCAAGAAGTCAAAGGCTACAAAGCAAAAATTAGAACAAGAAAAGGAAGGTCTTTAGAAGAAACTCAATGAAGGTCTATCAAATTAACAAGAAGGAAATTCTCGCTTGAATAGCCTTAATAAAAAATTGCTGGAAAAAATTAGATCATAAAAAAACGAGAAACTTGATATTAACATTTAAAATAAAATGTATAAATCAGAAGATGAAGAGCTTTTATGTCTCAAAAATCATAATCAAAATCAACTCACTCAAATTAAGAAGCTTAAAAATGGTAAGCATTCGTTAGAAAATAGAAGTGAACAACTTATCTAGATAGAAGCATCGATGTATTTAGGTAAAAAAGTTCAAATTGTAGAGAAGGAAACAAATACATATCCCATTAATCTTATGACTCAGAAAGATGCCAATTCAATTAAAGGCAAAACATACTAAGACGCTGCAATACAAACGATGGAAATTCCAAGCGAAGATTCTGTTATCAACTCAACAACATCAATTCCCAAATTAAATAAAAATAATCGCCACAAGCATGATAATGTAAAATCAAGTCACAAGGACTCCCTATTGACATTCAAATTACAAGAGTAGACATCTAAAGTAGTTAGCATATCAATATCACTCGGGACAAAAGAAATTGACTTACGTTTTGAAGAATATTGATGCCAACACAATTAAGTCTTATGAAAATAATTCGTCTCAAGTATTGAGTAAGTGCAAAGGCTCCATGGAAGTTTGAATTGGGATGGTTAGATCATTTTTCAGTTTGATAATTTTACTCAACACTCAATATTTCATATTATCTTGTATCATTGAAGATGATAGTTCCAAGAATTGGGAAAGATGCGAAGACATTGCGAGACAAAAAAATATATGAAGCCTTTTCATCAATATGCTTTGAGGACAAAGCATTTCTAAAGGTGAATGCAATGTTATTAACATAAATATATCAATAAGTAATAATAATATTTAATAAGTATAATTAATGATTATTAAAGGACATGTCTATTAGGTGGGACATGGTTGGTCATGAAAGGGTATCTTGCCTAGTATTTATACGAGGCCTTCATTTGAGTTGTAACAAAATCATATCATTCTTTCATACATTTATTCAATATCTATTCAATTTTCTCAAGTGGATATTTTTATATTCTAAGTATTTTGGTTATTCAACTAGGTTTGGCTATCACAAGTCAACAAAGGGACAAGACCTTCAATTAGATATCAATGGATTCGGGTTTGTAGAGGACTTTCTATGGTTGGAACATTCATAAAAAAACAAAAGAATGATGATGTTAGCTCTAAAGGTAAGGTTTAACATGCAAAGAAGGCTAGGTTTTTTCTTTTATAACTATTTAATGCATTTCCTACTTTAAGAGCAATGATACATCAATTATAAATCACTTAAATCAATTATACATTAATTAGCAATATTTTCACATAAAACCTTAAACCTAACACTAAATATCTATGAATTAAGAGAGAAGAATGATAAATTTATTAAAGAATGAGGTTTTATCAACACCAATATGACTAGTGCCTTGTTCTAAATGGGAAAATGAAGTCTTCTAGGGAAAGTCCAATGAGAACAATTTTGTTGAAGTGGGCGGGATGACTAGGGCATTCACTTTAAAACCCTAGTGGTTTCCTTACGAGGGGAGATTTTAAATTTAAGAGATGCACACTTGTAGTTCTCTTAAAGGATTCCAAGGTAACAATTTTATATATCATAAAGGATTCAGGAGAAAGATTTCAAGATAAATTCAGCAATTTACATCAGGGCACATGTAAAAACCATACCACACAAGTATAATATGCAAAATATAGAAATTATGCAGTAAAATTACAAAGTTTTCCACAAGAATCACTTCAATCAATCCTAGGAAACTATCTCCAAGAGAAATTCACTCCACCAAATATCACATTGCGACCCAGTAGAGACGAGAACTAATGCACACTCCCAAGGAAAGGCCTGTAGAAATTTCTGTTTTCCCACCCCGGTTTTCAGTTTCTCCTTATTTCTCCCATGTAGTTAAATGCCCATTCCCATAACCATACATTTAACAGACTGAAAAAATAAATATTGCTGAAAACACAAATTCTGGAAATTTTTCAGAATGCTGGAAATTGCAGAATTAAAAATCAGCAATTAAAAACAGCCATTAAAACACATTAAAACACTGATATTTTTGGTCAACTTGACCCTGGAAAAACCCCCTACAACTCTTGGGGAAAACCAGTTTGAGAGCTCTTCTTTATTTCTGAAAATTGCCTTTTTACAGTGAGAAAAATCAGCAAACAAATTTACAACTTATCTCCTTTCCCGTGCCTCACAGCGATCTGGAAATTACAGCAAACAGGACAGCAATAAATGTTGTACGGCCTCCGTTTTGTGTGCAGAAAAATCAGCAAACTGCTCCTCGATTTTTGTGCAAAAATCTGCCTTTCACTATGTGCTGAATCAGCTGTACAAATCTGCTCAACTGCTGCCTTGGAATGTGTGCCAAGCTGCTGTCTCCTTCTCCTCCCTGCTCAGAGATCTCTCTTGCTCTCCTTCTCCCAATCTGCTCATGAAAGAATCAATGACCTTTTCCTCTTTTAATATAACTCCAAGTGACTTTTGGGTGATACAAGTGACTTTTGGGTGATCTCTAAATCCAATGGCTGAAATAGATTTAGATCAATGGCTGAGATTAAATGCTCATTTAAATCTCACTTTCTATTTTTTAATTCACCCCACTTTAATAAAGACCCACTTAGTCAATTATTTCCAAAGTCACTTTTCCTTTCTAATTTTTCATTTACTTTATAAAAGTTACTTTAAAATTAGACTTAATAACTTTATCACTTAAAGTCACTTTTAAATTAGATTTAACTTTATAAAATTATAAAGTCACTTTAGGAGAAAAATTAAATTCTTTTGGACACTTTTCCCTAGGCCAAAGATCAAAGCCTAAGGGAACCACCTGTCCTCCGGTACCAAATTTCAACACTCCCTCTTACCGAGGAAGGTGTTCCTTACCACACCCCTCTTGTCCCTGAAGTAGACATGTTTGCCCCGTGGTAAGGCTTTGGTAAGGATATCTGCAACCTGCGCATCAGTGGAAATATACTCAAGCTTCACAACTCCCTTCTGAACATAGTCTCTGATGAAATGATATCTGATCCCGATATGCTTTGACCTGTCATGAAATACTGGATTCTCCGTGAGTTTAATGCAACTCTGATTATCACAGTAAATCACTGAAGGTCTCAACGGCTGACCAAATAAGCCAAACAACATCTTGCAAAGCCAGATGGCCTCACAACTAGCTAGACTGGCTGCCATATACTCTGCTTCCGCTGAACTCAGTGCTACTGACTGCTGCTTCCGGCTGAACCATGACACTACTGCTGAACCCAACCCAAAACAACACCCTGAAGTGCTCTTCCTATCAGAAGCACAACCTGCCCAATCAGAATCAGTGTATCCTGCCAATCTCACTCCATCTCCCTGCCTGTAGTCCAGACCATAATCCACTGTCCCCTGCAAGTACCGTAAAATGTGTTTTGCAGCCACCCAGTGAACCTTCCTAGGCTCACAGATAAACTAACTCATCGTGTTGACTGCAAAACAGATATCTGGGCTAGTGTTGACCAAATACATCAAGGAACCAATCAGCTGCCTGTACAATGTGGGATCCACCAACTCGGAATCCGAAGCATGAAGCTTCTTCCAGTTGGTGATCATCGGTGTCGACATGGGTCTACAATCCTCCATGTGTGTAAAGTTTTGTAGATGTTCTATGCTAAGAGCAATTTCACTTTTCTCACAGCAATCATACAAGTAGATAAGCAAAATGCAGATAGAACATATAAGCAGATCTTACAGAAGACAAATCAGAAACAAGAAAAATGTATGTGTTTGTTTCGGCGGTCAACAGGATGCTTCAACCAGCAAAGTCTCCTTTGGTCAGCCAGCCCAGCATGTGTCACAACAACCCTCCAACCAGTAGATGAGTCAACCCAAGTCAGTTCTACAAAAGTCAACGCTGTCCTGAAAAGTCAACGCAGGGGCAGCAAGCTAAAAGTCAACGCAGCAACAAAACGGTCAACCCTTTGACCTCGATTTTTGTGCCAGGTAGTATGGCCTTCAAAAATCGAACCTCCCACAAGTTTTCAGCTTGTTTGGACCAAGCGTTGACCAAGGTCAACGTTGGTCAAACTTCTGCAAAACCTTAGCAGCAGAAACCCTAGCAGCAGAAAAATCCTCTTCGTCCTTCCCATGTGTGGCTGAAATTCGTCCTCCAGGTAGCTCGTACTTTTAGGATGAGAGAGGAAGATGTGAGTTGTTTTTTTTTTTTTTGTGATCAAATTCTCTCCAACTTTTCCTGTATATATATATCCATCAATGAGGGTGTGTGACACATCTGTTGGGCATGTGAGCCTACATTACAAAACTGGCTGACCTTTGCACATATAATTTATTAAGAATAATAAATTCAAAATATAAGTTCTGCTCATCGGATTAAGACTATTTTTATATGGATTTTACACCTCTCAGAAAGAGGAATCCAACAAAAATATTAGCCTCTTAATCTGAGCATCAGAACATGGAGTTTGGACCTAGTTGTCCAAATTTAACACTCCCTCTCAACTAGGGAGAACTCCATCTATTAGTGCAATTAACATCATGAGTCATCCCGCCGAAACTTGCTTTGCTGGCTTCTTTATTTCAGAACAGAAGTGGGTCAGTCACAAAGACATCATTCCCCGACTGACATAATCAGTCCAGAGGTCCCAGACCTCACAAATCTTGATCCCAGATCAAGTGGTTGGACCATGCCATCCTAGATAGAGAGTACGGCAATCTCTGATGCGTCCATCAGTCTTTGCTAATAGTCTCTAGCTTTTCCACACCTCATTGGCCAAATGAGAGGTACTTCCCATGAGCCTTGAACTCAATGGGTAGGATGTATATGGGGCACAGATTAAATGAGTGGCGAACCAGCTCAATAATCACAAGGGTGGGGCAGAAGCATTATGAGTGCTTATAGCTCCGAGAAGCTATCCCCAAAGCCCCCCAGAGCTCCCAGAGCTCATTGTCCAACAGGACCCACATCATAGGGTCTTTCCACGACACCAAGATTCTCACGGAAGGTTAGGAACTTGACCTTCCCCAGGGGCTTAGTGAGAATATCCGCGACCTGCTCATCAGTTCCTATATGATCGAGCCTTACGGCGCCTCGCTGTACCATATCCCGGATAAAGTGGTACCTGATATCAATATGCTTGGATCGGTCGTGGAACACAGGATTCTCAGTCATACGAATCCCACTCTGATTATCACAGAGTATTACAGTGGTATCTAGCACATGTTGGAACAACTCACTAAAGAGCTTCCTCAACCAAACTGCTTCACAACAGGCCATACTAGCAGCAATGTATTCGGCCTCCGCGGTGCTCAAAGCCACCGACTTCTGCTTCCTGCTCATCCATGAGATCGAAGCAGAACCAAGATTGAAACAGCATCCAGATGTGCTCTTACGATCCACCACACTGCCAGCCCAATCGGCATCAGTATATCCCTGGAGTATCACACTCCCGGCAGTGTATCTCAGCCCATGGTTTATCGTGCCCCAAAGATATCTCAAAAGATTCTTGGCACCAACCCAGTGAAAATGATGAGGCTCAACCATCTGTTGACTCAAAGTATTCACTGCAAAACATATGTCCGGACGGGTGTTCACTAAGAACATCAAAGCTCCTATGAGTTGACGATACTCAGTAGGATTGGCCAAGATAGGCCCTGCAGCGCTGCCACTCAACTTCTTAAAGTTGAGTTCCATTGGTGTCGACACGGACTTACAGTCCACCATCCCAAATCTTTCCAGAAGCTTCACAATATACTTTCCTTGAGAAAGGAAAATCTCTCCAGGTCTCTGCCAGACCTCCAGGCCTAGGAAATAGTGCATCAGTCCTAGGTCTTTCATCTCGAACTCAGCAGCAAGCTCCCTCTTACATTGATGAATGAGAGGGTCATCACCTATCAGGAAGAGGTCGTCCACATACAACACTAGAATGAGAGGCTTTCCTTCCTCAACCTTAAAGTAAAGGTTTGGATCAGCATTGCTTCGAGTGAAGCCCAACTTCATCAAGTAACTATCCATCCTCTCATATCAAGCTCTGGGTGCTTGCTTTAACCCATAGAGGGCTTTCTTCAACCTGCAGACATAAGTGTCTCGATCTTGAACTTCAAATCCCAGAGGTTGTTCTACATACACCTCTTCCTTTATTGCACCATGCAGAAAAGCAGTCTTGACATCCATCTGATGAAGACTCCATCCTTGCGTAGCAGCAAGGGCTATGATGGATCGGATGGTGGTATATCGAGCCACAGGTGCAAATATATCGTCATAGTCAATTCCTTCCTTTTGAGAGAAGCCACAGGCAACAAATCTTGCCTTAAACTTTTCAGCACTCCCATCAGATCCATGTTTAATCTTGTAGAGCCATTTAGCGGTGACAACAGATTTGTCCTTCGGTCTCGGGACCACATCCCAGACATCATTCTTCATAATAGCCTCATATTCTTCATGCATAGCATCCTTCCAGACTTGATGCTTGAAGGCTTCTTCAAAAGATCCAGGTTCAGATTGTATAATAGTACTCATGGCAGCTAGATACCCTTGGTATCTACACGGCTTCTTGCTTTCTCGGAATGTTCCCCTTGGGGCAGCATGACCCTCAGCATCTTCGAGGGTGTCCCTGAGCCATGATGGCCTCTTTCCTAGAGAAGGGGAAGGATCAATAGGGTCCATTGGCTCTTCAACATCAGGCATAGTCTCATCCTGGGGTTCTTCCAGATTTCCAGGTCTTTCTTCATGGTTTTCTTCAGATCTAGGAAGATCTACTACTTTCTTCAGGGAAGCATCTTCGTCAAAAGTGACATCATGGCTTATCTCTACTTCCCTTTGACCAGGTACATAGACTCTATATGCCTTAGAAGTCTCACTGTAGCCCACAAACATTCCTTTCTTCCCAGTAGCGTCCAGCTTACTTCTCTTTTCTTTCGGCACATGAAAATAGACAGGGCATCCAAAAATTCTAAAATGTGAGACATCAGGTTTCTTACCAGAGAAAACCTCTTCGGGAGTTTTGGAGTCCAAAGCGGAATGAGGGCATTGGTTTTGAATGTACACAGCAGTATTTGCAGCTTCTCCCCATAGAAACTTTGGAAGACCCTGGTCACATAGCATGGCACGGGCAGCTTCCACAATAGTCCTATTCTTGCGTTCAACAACACCATTCTGCTCAGGAGTATATGCAGTGGTAGTCTCCCTCTTAATGCCAGCTTCTCTGCAAAAGTCTTTGAACTCATTTGACTCATATTTAGTGCCATTGTCAGTCCTCAAAATCTTGATCTTCTTTCCGGTCATATTTTCCACCAAGGCTTTGAAGGTATGGAACCACATGAAAGCCTCATCCTTCTTCTTCAAGAAGTATATCCAGGTTTTGCGAGAGAAGTCATCAGTAAATGTCATATAGTAAGAACATCCCCCCAGGGATGTTACAGGCAACATACCGGAAAGATCAGAATGGACCAGTTGCAATATCTCAGATGTCTTTGTGACACTTGAGGGGAAAGGTCCCCTTGTATGTTTTCCTTCAGCACAACCCTTACATACACCTTTATGATTATTTCCAAAATCAGGCATCCTTGTCACCACCTTCCTTGCTTCGGGAAGAGCCTTGTAATGAAGGTGTCCAAATCTTCGGTGCCATAGTTCGGTTTGACGGATAGTATCACAAGTCATAGCTCCCAACGGACTCCCTCCAACCTGGTAGAGTGTACCAACTCTAAAACCAATTGAGATAGCTTCCTTGAAGCTCTTCTTCCACATGAGTACCTTTCCATCAGAGAAAGTTACATTGAATCCTTTGTCTTCCATGGCAGATACAGACACAAGGTTCTTCTTCAATTTGGGTACATAGAGTACATCTTGTAGATGGAGGACTTGTCCTTGAGACAAGTGGAGGGTCACAGTCCCGGTCCCTTTCACAGGATAAGTGGCATTATCCCCAAGGGTAATTTCTAGATTAGTATCCCTTTCAACCATGTCAGAAAGTGCTTCCTTGAATCCGGTGATGTGTCTTGAGGCACCACTATCGATTAGCCAGACATCCATAGTGTCGGGCGGAGATGCAGCTGAGAGAGCAGATATTAGAATATACTCATTTCTTTTATCAACAACATTAGACTCCTCATACCTGGTATTTCTGGTCCTTTTAGAAGGTGGATGGTTTCCTTCAAAGTGAGCCTTCCTCTTTCCTTTGGATTTGTCATTTCTTTGATTCCCATTCCTTCGGTTGTTGTTGTTGTCGTCACTATCGGGAGAATTCTTCTGGAAGGGGCATTCTCTAGCATAGTGTCCAGTCCTATGGCAGGTGAAACATTTACCCTTCTTCTTTTGAGTCTTAGTCCTTCCTTTGTCCTTGGAACCACCAGAGTTCTTCTTTCGGGAATGAGCAACATAGGCAGCATTTCTTTCATTATCAAATTCCTTCATCCTTGTTTCTTCTTGCATACATCTAGACAGAAGCTCATCAAAGTTAGGGATGGTATTATTGTTGAGAATGGTAGTTGTGAATACTTGCCATTCATATGGAAGTCCTCCAAGTGCGGTGAGAACCATCTCACGATCAGCTATTGTCTCCCCAATAGCTAGCAGATTGTTCCTGGTTTCGGTCAACTTCATAAAGAAAGTTTGAATAGACTCGTCTCGGCCCTTCTTCATATTCTTCAACTTGTTCTTGAGGAATAGCACTTGGTTCACATTGTTTACTCGGAACATAAGTATCAGTTTGTCATACATCTCCTTGGATGTGCCTAGTTCAGATATGTAGGCAACCAGACTCTTATTTATGGATTCCCTGATCAGCAGTTTTGCTCTGATTTCTCCCTTCTTATACTTGTGTTTAACAACAGCAGAGGCATTTGATGGAGGTTCTTGAATCTTCCCTGTCACATGATCTAGGAGATCATGATCTTCTAATTTGAGGTCTAATAACATCTTCCAGGCATGGAAGTCATCACTTCCAGTCAGCTTGTCATTCTCCCTGAATTCAAGCTTAGAGGAATCCATTTCCTTCGATGATGATTGCTATAGATAGAGTTTGTCTTCACCTCAGCTCTGATACCATGTAAAGTTTTGTAGATGTTCTATGCTAAGAGCAATTTCACTTTTCTCACAACAATCATACAAGTAGATAAGCAAAATGCAGATAGAACATATAAGCAGATCTTACAGAAGACAAATCAGAAACAAGAAAAATGTATGTGTTTGTTTCGGCGGTCAACAGGATGCTTCAACCAGCAAAGTCTCCTTTGGTCAGCCAGCCCAACATGTGTCACAACAACCCTCCAACCAGTAGATGAGTCAACCCAAGTCAGTTCTACAAAAGTCAACGCTGTCCTGAAAAGTCAACGCAGGGGCAGCAAGCTAAAAGTCAACGCAGCAGCAAAACGGTCAACCCTTTGACCTCGATTTTTGTGCCAGGTAGTATGGCCTTCAAAAATCGAACCTCCCACAAGTTTTCAGCTTGTTTGGACCAAGCGTTGACCAAGGTCAACGCTGGTCAAACTTCTGCGAAACCTTAGCAGCAGAAAAATCCTCTTCGTCCTTCCCACGTGTGGCTGAAATTCGTCCTCCAGGTAGCTCGTACTTTTAGGATGAGAGAGGAAGATGTGAGTTGTTTTTTTTTTTGTGATCAAATTCTCTCCAACTTTTCCTGTATATATATATCCATCAATGAGGGTGTGTGACACATCTGTTGGGCATGTGAGCCTACATTACAAAACTGGCTGACCTTTGCACATATAATTTATTAAGAATAATAAATTCAAAATATAAGTTCTGCTCATCGGATTAAGACTATTTTTATATGGATTTTACACCTCTCAGAAAGAGGAATCCAACAAAAATATTAGCCTCTTAATCTGAGCATCAGAACATGGAGTTTGGACCTAGTTGTCCAAATTTAACAATGTGGAATCTGCTAAGGATGTCCACAATATACTTCCCCTGCCCCAGGAAGAAATGCCCCTCCTCCTGCCACACCTCCAAACCCAAAAAGTAATGCATCAAACCGATGTCCTTCATCTCAAACTCCGCCGCAAGATCTCTCTTGCAGTGCTCTATGAGTCTCTCTGCACCTGTAATGATCAAGTCATCCACATACAGCACCAGAATGAGAGGCTCCTCACCAATCACAATAAAGTAAAGGTTCGGATCTGCCTCACTCTTTGTGAAACCCATCCCCTGCAAATATGTATCTATCCTGGAGTACCAAGCTCTGGGAGCTTGCTTCAGGCCATAAAGGGCCTTCTTCAGTCTGCACACATGGGACTCCTTCCCATGCACCTCAAAGCCCTGTGGCTGCTCAATGTACACCTCCTCCTGTATGAAGCCATTGAGAAATGCGGTCTTCACATCCATCTGGTGGATCTTCCAACCCATCTCTGCTGCTATCGATATAATGGAGCGGATCGAAGTATATCGAGCCACGGGAGCGAAGGTCTCCTCATAATCAACTCCCTCTACCTGGGAGAACCCTCTAGCCACAAACCTCGCTTTGAATTTCTCAATGCTGCCATCTGCAGCATGCTTTACCTTGTAAAGCCAACTAGAAGTAACCACGGATTTGCCGTCAGGCCTCGGCACCACCTCCCAAACATCATTTTTCATGATAGAAGAATACTCCTCCTGCATGGCCTCTCTCCAAACCTGTTGGTTAGCTGCCTCCTCATAGCTAGAAGGCTCAGAGTCAAGGATGTTGGTAACCATTGCCATATAGCTACAAAACCTCTCAGGTGGTCTACTCTCTCTGATTGGCCTCTTCGGCTCAGCAACAGATGTGGCATCTCTCAAGGTGTCTTGAAGCCACTTGGGCTTCCTCTTCCCTGAGTGCACTTCTCCCACCGGAGATTGAAACTCCTCCTCCTCATCATCATCAGGAGCCTGAACTCCTGACTGTCTGTCTGCTGTCCTCCTGCCTGCACCTGAACCTGTAGAAGCTGAGGTACCGTGTGAACTGTCCATCAGTGGACTCCCTAGTGAACTGCTCTGCATGTTGCCTGGAGCACCACCCCTCTGGCTCGGTGAGCCACTGCTCACTGACGGACCTGACATCCTCATAGATGTACCTCCTGATCCTTTTGATACCTGCCCACTGGATCCCTGCGACTGACTCAACTGCTGCTGAGGGTCTGGCTGATCCAGATACTCTAACTCCCGTGACCTCCTAAAGGCCCTGTCCTCCTCGAACTTCACATCCCGTCTGACAACAACTCTCCTCTGTGCAGGAATGTAAATCCGAAAGGCCTTTGAGGTCTCACTGTAGCCCACGAAGATACCTTTCTCTGCGGTGGGCTCTAGTTTGGTCCTCTTCTCCTTGGGTATATAGGAGTATGTGATGCATCCAAAGATATGAAGATGACCAAGATCAGGCTTCTTCCCAGAGAAAGCCTCCTCCGGAGTCATGTGCCCCAAGGCACGATGCGGACTCCTGTTCTGCAAGTAAACAGCTGTGTTGCAGGCCTCTGCTCACAAGAACAATGGCAACCCCTGATCATGTAACATGGCTTTGGTAGCCCCTATGATGGATCTGTTCTTCCTCTCCGCAAACTTGTTCTGCTGGGGGTTGTAAGGAACAGTGAACTCCCTCCTAATGCCTGCCTCCGCACAATAGTCAACAAACTCTCCAAGGGTGTACTCTCCTCCATTGTCCGACCTCAGGGACTTGATCTTTCGACCTGTCTGAGTCTCCACAAGAGCTCTGAACTCCTGAAACCGCTTGAAGACCTCACTCTTGGTCTTCAAGAAATAAATCCAGGTCCTCCTTGAGTGATCATCAATGAATAAGACATAGTACTCATATCCACTCAAGGAAACATGAGACATCCGACCGCTCACATCGGAATGAATCAAATCAAGTATCCCCGTCGCTCTGCTGTCACTGCTGGGAAAAGGGGATTTGGCAAACTTGCCCATCGCACAACCTCTGCAAGTATCAAAGTGATCAGTACTGAAATTTGGCACACCTGTAGTGATCTCCCGCAATGTCCTCAAGGCTCCATGATACATATGTCCCATCCTGCGGTGCCAAATCTCACACAGCTCAGAATTGCTAGCTCTGCTGTCGGTACTACTGCTCAATGCCAAAAGGGGCTGAAATGCAAACTTGTACACCTTTGCATGGCGTACACCTATCGCTCTAGCTGAATCAGCTGGAGTGCCCCTGGGATACATCAACACCTGTCCTCCCCTGAATAGTACCTCATATCCTCTGTCCTCCAAAGCTGAGACGGATATGAGGTTCTTCCTCATCCCTGGCACATAAAGAACCTCTGACACCTTCAAGGGAGGTTTGGACTCCCTCTGAAATGTCACTGTCCCCACCCCGACTGCTCTAACAACTCTGTCATCACCGAGTACTACCTCGATATCAGTGCCACTCTCTGAAAGCTCTGAGAAGTACTCACGGACTCCTGTCATATGACGTGAAGCCCCACTGTCCACATACCAGATACCTGAAGATGCTCCGCTAATCGAGGGAAAAGCATGCTCCCTCTGAACCTGTGTGGCAGGTGATCCTGCACTAGAGGACTCACACGTAGTGAACGCAAACTATCGGTCAAAACGACCAGCAAAGTCCTCAATCTCTGCTGAAGCTGCCACGTCCTGGTTCTTCCCCTTCTTCTTCTTCTTCTCCGGACACACAACTGCATAGTGTCCCATCTTTTGACAATTCCAACACTTCACCTTGGAATAGTCTGTTGAAAAGTGTGCAACAAGAAATGCTTGTTGAGAGTGCAACAAGATGATGGAGCTTAGTGAAAAGAGTCGCCTTCACTAAGTGGGCCCACAGGGTATTTTTGGCGCAAGTCTATTTTTAGACTATGTCTATTTTTAGACATATGGATCATGTCTATGTTTATGGATGATTGATCAAGTTGGGAAAAATAGATGGATTTCTATTTTTGATGAAAGTGTGAGTGATGACAGTGTGAGTGATCAAAGTCTATTTTTAGACTGGCTGTCAAAAATAGAAAAGTCAAATATTATTATCTCACAATAATATTTGGACTATAAACTGGATCTTATTCTCTTGGAGCACTTCAGAATGAGCTACGGATGTGGTACATGCAGATCCCACAAGGAAATACGTGGTTACCTATGGGATGACTAATATTTGCATGCAGGACTTCAGTTAGAACTCAAGTGAGTTGAGTTTAGTGGACTGGAGGTACAGTTGATGGAGTTGTGTTCAGTTTGACTTAGTTAAACTAGTTGTAGTTAGTCTAACTGCAGATAGACTAATGATGAGTTGTTAAACTAATTATTAACTCATAATAAAACTAAAGAATACATCAGTTAACTCAGTTGCATGTCAGTGCATGTTCAGTTCAACAGGGACAAGTGGTAGAGAATCAGATTGCTATCAGTTGTGACTATAGTTGTGCATCAGATCTTGCACAATCAAAGGATTGAGTATGCCAATGAGTTTGCTCACGTATTTGGCCCACATTTTAGCCTTTTCTCACGTCCACAAAGTGTGAGTGACTATTTTGCAGGTGAAAATCGAGTTTGGGAAGCAATTCTCATCAGTTCTTGAGCAGGTATTGAGCAGTGGAGGCAGGCAAGCAGTGGAAGAGATTTGGAGATCAGATCTGAGCTGTATTGTGTGTAACAGAGGTGGAGATACTTGTGAGAAGTATTATGCTGTGTAATGTTACATGACTCAATCATTAATATACAGATAGTGTGGGGTTTTTAGCGAGATGCTTTCCCCGTGATACAAACTGTGTTAATGTGTGAATGCTCTTGATGTTTTATTGTTATTGATGCTGCTATATTCTTGATCAATGTAGAGGAGCTTATGTATTGTGTATGTTTTCCGCATTAGTACATGATCAGGATAATCTCCATTGAATATGTGTTAAATTATTCAAAATTTCTACATGGTATCGGAGCAGCTTGATTTGTAGAAGAGATTTTTACAGAATATCAAGCGAGGGTTGATCGGAAGCAGTTGAGTTGGTTGCTGGTGGAATTCGAATTTGCAGCAGTGTTGTTGAAAATGTCTTTCAACGGATTGCAAATGTTATTCCAAAGCAAGAGCGACTTGGCGCTCAAGGATAAACTCAGTAACAATAAAGGTGAGAATGGATCTTCATCAAAGGTATCTGATGAAGAGAATTGCGCTTTGGCTGCCAAAGCAAAGAAAGGGAAGAACGAGAAAGCTTCTCAGTCTGGTGCGAAAGGCAAGAAGCAGGATATGTCCAAAGTGAAGTGTTTTCACTGCCACCAGCATGGACACTATGCCACAAATTGTCCGCAGAAGAAGAAGAACAAGCAAGTTGCTGGATCTGCAGGGGGAGAGGCTTTAGCTTCTCAGTTTGAGCTTGATTTTTCATTGATCGCATGCTTGGTTTCAAGTGTGATGGGATCAGTGTGGTTCCTGGACAGTGGTGCGTCTTTTCACATGACGGGAGATAGAGATTTGTTCTCTGATCTGGAGGACAAAGATCTTGGAGTGCACATCGAGATGGGCGACGATGGTAGATACAGTGTGTTGTCGCGCGGACTGGCACGACAACGCTCGGACCGGGGGCTGTCACTCTGATCCCCGATCCCTCCGTTTAAGCCTGTCTCCCGCGGCTAAGGGGGGTAGACCCTGTGAGATAATGAAGACCAACTGCCAAACAGTTGGGTGGGAGACACGATGCACGATATGATAGAAGCACTAAAATGGATTTAGAAATGAAAAGACCAGTGCCTTGTGGAGTTAATTTTTAATCGATTAATTATCAGATGCTGAGGAATATAGACCATGCAGAGCAAGCATTTATCATCAAAGCTCGAATGATGCAAGATATTAGTTAGAATGACGACGCTCTTATAATGACAAAAGCTCAATAACGATATTCAGCCACTGGAAATTTCGAAAAAGATGAATGCTTAAAACCACCATGAGAATCGTAAATTGACCAGATATCTATTTCGCATCTCGGAAAAAAATTAGATCTTCAACATGAAAGATATATCGTGAAGGCAACTGAGACTGGCAAAATGATTTTCCAAATTTTTTTTATTTTTTCAAAGTTTTTTTTTTTAAATAAAAATTAAAATCTAATTAAAGTCTAGATCTAAACTTAAAACTAAGCTAAAATTAAAATCTACAAATTTAAAATCTAATAAATCTAAAGGAATTAAAATCTCAAAATCTATTCTAAAAATCTAAAAAATTAACTATACAAAAAAAATGAACCTAATAAAATCTTTTTTATTATTTAAAAAAAAAAAATAAAAAAAAATAAAATCTAAAACATAAGATATAAAAAGAACTAGATATTAAAATCTAACTACAACGATCTTAAACTAAACATAAATTAAAATCTACGTTAAATCTAAAAATAACATAAAACTATACAAATTTTAAGCTAAAGCTAAAGCTGAGATTAAAATCTAAACAAAACTATATGGAAACTTAAACCTAAGTCTAAACAACGATATGCATATCACAAAAAAAACAAAAAAGCGGCACGCATGAAATCAAAATGCCAACGAGTCTCACAGTGAACCCTAGCCGCATACATAACCACGTATAAAACAGTCCATTATGCATAACACGATACACCAAGGCGACTGAGAAGGCTTCTCAAAATCGTAATCGATGGCCGAATACGTTAAAAATATTTCAGTGCGATTAAAGGTGACAGGGAAATGAAAAATCGATTGATGCTTACCGATAATACGCAGAGGTTTCGAAGAGAGTTCCTGGCCCGATGATTTGAGCATGACTTGCGACGGAGTCAATGGACTGAGGCAGCGGTGTGTATATGGTTGATTGTCTGTATTTTATGTTTGCAGGTGCCGCGTGAGGAGCGATGTGCATAGAAGCGAGATTTGCAGGAACGCTTCCAGGTTGAAAAATCTGCGTGATGAGCTCAGAGCGTGAACACCTCCAAATTTTGACGGCTAAAACAACGCAGCCACGCCTATATCGTTCGAATACGTGCAGACAAAACGATACCCGCAGAGAGCTGAGCGTTTATGAATGGAACGGTTCTCACACTGCCAGCCGACACACTAGTAAATGAAGCGATTTGCTCATACGATGAACTGAAACCTTGCCTCAGTCGATGGTGATGACACATCAAGATGCCATTTAGGACTTCCTTTCCCAGTGAACTGATTGAAAACCGATGCTGCCGGTTCGGATGGAAAATGCAACCTTGATCTCCTTCTGAAAATCTGATCTTGATGAAAACCTTGAAGTTGAAAACACAAAAATACAAAACCCTAAAAAAAACTGTACAAAGCAAAATCCTGCAATCTGAAACCCTAGAACAGCTGCTAATTTACAGATTTGGCCCCTGAAATGCCAGATTTAACAATAATTGCAGTAATGCTTTCAGAATATTAGAAATTTTGAACTTCACTGTGAACAGAAAGAAAAATCTCTCAATGTAAACCATGAAATAAACTTAAAAATTTAACCCAGGGCACAATCAGCTGGGCTCTGCACAGAACAGCATGTGGGAGTCGGCTGGTTCAGCCCAGAACTTCCCCAAACGCCCACAAATATCCTTCACCTAAATGGTTTCCTGCACACTTCAAACAAACTTCAGCAAAAGGGGCAAGAAATGCTGCTAGATTTCAAGAGAAAATGGAGATACCTGCCATTTTCCAGAAACCCTACAACATTCAGGCCCTAGCACGTGAGCAAGATACCTGTACTCACAATGCTCTAAAGAAAATCAGCTGTTTTAACTGTTGAAAACTGAAATATGCAGAAAAGCAAACACCTCACAGCGATTCCAGAGAGTAACACCAGCCAGTTTGAACCCCAAAGTCTTCTTTTATTAATCAGAAATCAGATTACAAGAGAGCTTTCAGTACAGACTCACAGATCAGATCCATCTAAAATGACCACCTAAGACCCTATATAAAGGAAATGATCCCAACGGCTAGTTCTAATGATCCATGCAGAAATGATCTCGACCGTTGATGAGGATCAAGACATCTCTTGATCTCATCCGTCGATTTATTCACTTAAAAAATTATTATTTTATTAGTTAGGGTTTTTTGCTTGATTTTTAATTTTTTATTATTTTTCATTATTTTATTATTTTTATTCATTTTTTAATTTTTTAATTCATTTTAAAATGGATCATCGAACTAAACCTTCGGAAGCATCACCTAGGACATCATCCTGCTGTCCTAAAACTGAAAAATAGCACTGCTGTAGTAAAGATAAAACTGCTGTTTATGAAAAAATCAGCTTGCTGGAATTTTTTGAGTGAAAAATTAGCAACTGTAATTTTTCCTTTTGCTGTCCCAAACTGCCCTTCAGCACTCAAGCTCTGATACCATGTAGAAATTTCTGTTTTCCCACCCCGGTTTTCAGTTTCTCCTTATTTCTCCCATGTAGTTAAATGCCCATTCCCATAACCATACATTTAACAGACTGAAAAAATAAATATTGCTGAAAACACAAATTCTGGAAATTTTTCAGAATGCTGGAAATTGCAGAATTAAAAATCAGCAATCAAAAACAGCCATTAAAACACATTAAAACACTGATATTTTTGGTCAACTTGACCCTGGAAAAACTCCCTACAACTCTTGGGGAAAACCAGTTTGAGAGCTCTTCTTTATTTCTGAAAATTGCCTTTTTACAGTGAGAAAAATCAGCAAGCAAATTTACAACTTATCTCCTTTCCCGTGCCTCACAACAATCTGGAAATTACAGCAAACAGGACAGAAATAAATGCTGTACGGTCTCCGTTTTGTGTGCAGAAAAATCAGCAAACTGCTCCTCGATTTTTTGTGCAAAAATCTGCCTTTCACTATGTGCTGAATCAGCTGTACAAATCTGGTCAACTGCTGCCCTGGAATGTGTGCCAAGCTGCTGTCTCCTTCTCCTCTCTGCTCAGAAATCTCTCTTGCTCTCTTGCTCTCCTTCTCCCAATCTGCTCATGAAAGAATGAATGACCTTTTCCTCCTTTAATATAACTCCAAGTGACTTTTGGGTGATCCAAGTGACTTTTGGGTGATCTCTAAATCCAATGGCTGAAATAGATTTAGATCAATGGCTGAGATTAAATGCTCATTTAAATCTCACTTTCTATTTTTTAATTCACCCCACTTTAATAAAGACCCACTTAGTCATTTATTTCCAAAGTCACTTTTCCTTTCTAATTTTTCATTTACTTTATAAAAGTTACTTTAAAATTAGACTTAGTAACTTTATCACTTAAAGTCACTTTTAAATTAGATTTAACTTTATAAAATTATAAAGTCACTTTAGGAGAAAAATTAAATTCTTTTGGACACTTTTCCCTAGGCCAAAGATCAAAGCCTAAGGGAACCACTTGTCCTCCGGTACCAAATTTCAACAAGGCCAATGTGATGAATGAATGATGTTGAAAAAATGAAATAAGGCCTTAATTTATATGAGGTTTGACATGCCTTATTTCCCTAATTTTAAAGAAGAGTCCTACAACAAGTTTGCTTAAGCATTCAACAAGAGTAAAATCACATGCTGACCTTAATATAGCTAAAAAATATAACAAAAATGCCAAATATAGCCCACCAATGTGGGAAACAATAACCTCCACCATGACATCATCCTCGATAAATGCTCAAGGTGCTTGAAGCAAGTGACCAAATAGATTACAAGTGTTCCTCACTCCAAGAAAAAATCAAAGTGCATGGGTATGCCTCCTTAAAGTGCTGCCTCCTAACCATGACATCATCCACATTATGCCCTATGTCACCCGTTTAGGGCTAAGAGGAGTGGCGTGGCATCATCATATGCAAGCGTTGGGCTCCGAAGGTGATGTGCAAGCCCTCCCATGTCATTGCAATGATAACCAACCTCATCTGGGCTTCCGAACACGCAATGTCCATCAAACAATGTTAAGGCCAGCTGAGGGTGTCTTGGGCCCATATGAGCACATCATCAAGTACTCCAATGCCCAATCTCATTCGCTCAACGTTTCAACATCTAATGGTACATATGGGTGTTAAGTACCTTGTGGAATCGTCTCATAGGCCAACTCTCATCTCTAAAGGGGAAACACTTTATCATGCAGCTTAGAATTGTTCTCTAAATGGGGTACAACAACCTCTAGAGTGCTGCTAAAAGGGATCAAGCCCACCTCTTAAGAGATCTCTACTACTGTGATAACACGACCTGAAAAAACATCTTAAGAATAAGTGAAATCAATAATCATTAGGGATTAAAACCATTAAAACATCATATTGGACTGTATCTAATGCTAAGGGCACAATAATACTTCTCACTAAACTCACCTTCAAATATCTAATTAGATCAGGACTTGTAAACCAATTACCTCACTTATATTAGGGATGATTGGGTCAACAACCCTATTAGGTGTTTCTAGCCCCCATGGGGAGTGACAGGTCCCAGGTTAGCCCATCAATCCATAGGTGTGTTGGACAATGATGGTTACGTAATGGGAAAAACCTCATGGTAGGTGCCGCAACCATTTGACCTGCTAGTGAGGGTCCAACATCCCAAGTGCATAGATGTAAGGAGGGAGCAATCATGGAGGCATGAATTACCCTGTTCGTAGGCCTTCTTTTTCAACCCCTCTGGTGTGCCTTTTACTTTAATGATTTGTCTTTATTTGGTGCAAAGCTTAGGAGCCTGAGCTTGCTTTTGTATTTTTCTAGTACCCCTTTAAGATGAAACAATTTCTCGCTCATTTCCTGAGATGAAACATTAAATGCTTGAGGGAACTGGTTGATGGCTAATGAGGAGGTAGGTCTCATGCTAGTCTTTTTCCCAGACGCTAAATAATGTCCTAGCCATCTTTTGCATTTTACATTTTTCTCTTATTGTGGCTTTTTATATACTTCTAACTTTTTTTAGTTACATCAACCACTGGGGCCATTCTGGGTCTTGATGCAAGGATGTGGATGAAGGATGCCAATACCTGTGATCAATGACTACCAGCTTGAAGAAAGGTGAAGGATAACAAGGAGAGATGGAGAGTGGTAAGTATGGATTATCTTGGCCACAGTACATCAATCAGTGTTTCCCCAGTAGTGCTTTTTCCAAACCTCAAGGCCTTAGAGGAGGTCCCACCAGACTAAAGTGAAAGACTAACCTCCCAGGTGAAGTGTGGAAACCAGAATACAATCGAGATCGGTCAATCATACAGTTTGCCCCGTGATCCATATTAGTATGCCCATAGCATTAAATTAAAGCACATGATTGTAAAAATGGTTAAAGTACCTGCTGATAGATGATCCACCTTCCTTCAAGTAGAAATGCCAGATGGGAGAGAGATCTGATGGGAGCAATAGGTGGAGAATCCTGACATAATGTTATGTGCTGGACCCTGGTCATCATAGGGTCACTGGCTGTTGGCTGTACAAAGAGGAGAGAACATTTCTCCTAGTGGCTACCTACTTTTTGGTGCATAACAGTTCCTCAAAGGAAAGATAAAAATTCATACTGTGCCCTTTCCAAACCTCAAGGCCGTAGAGGAGGTCCCACCAGACTAAAGTCAAAGACTAACCTCCCAGGTGAAGTGTGGAAACCAGAATACAATTGAGATCGGTCAATCATACAGTTTGCCCTGTGATCCATATTAGTATGCCCATAGCATTAAATGAAAGCACATGATTGTAAAAGTACCTGCTGATAGATGATCCACCTTCCTTCAAGTGGAAATGCCATATGGGAGAGAGATCTGATCGGAGCAATAGGTGCAGAATCCTGACATAATGTTATGTGCTGATCATCATAGGGTCACTGGCTGCTGTCTGTACAAAGAGGAGAGAAAATTTCTCCTAGTGGCTACCTACTTTTTGGTGGGTAACAGTTCTCCTCAAAGGATAGATAAAAATTCATTGAATTCAGTCTCTAATTTTGGCAATCTAGGTCAGAGCTCTATGTTCCTTTTTGTTTATAGGGCTGAAGGGAAGCAGAAATAGCTTTAGGTTTGTTTCAGTTTGTATTTGTTTGTAATATAAATAAATACAAAGGGTTGAATGAAATATTGTCAGATGTTAGCAAAGTATTTAAAGCACTATCAGAAGCAAATACTTTGAAAGACCTGCAAATACCTCAATAAGGATTTCTCTGCCAGAAGCACCATTGTTTTAACTTGAAAGAAATCCCAGTGTCATTGTTTTGAGTTGGGGGTGTATTTTGTTTTGATTTATGATGCCATTGTTCATGGTGAATGCCAATAATAATTCCAACATTCCTACAACCAAAAGATAGCCTAAATTTAACAGATATGTTTTTATTCTTGATCAGTCGTCTATTTGGACTGAATGTATTTTAGTTATTTTGGCTTTGTTTGGAAGTAGACCATGATGTTGAAACCTGAAAGCTGTTTGTAGACAATGTAGGATATCAATCAAAGGATATTTAGCATTTCTGATGAATAATCCTATTTATCCTTCTGCAGATGATGGGGAGCGAAAGAAGCATAAACTTGGGCAGCTTGGTAAAGACCCAACGGTGGAGACAAGTTTCTTGCCTGACAGGTATTTGCTATTACAGCGTAAGCTTTGTAGACAGAAGAAATAGAGTAGGGGATTCCATATATAGTTTAAGTTGAGCTATATAGTATCAAGTGTTTTAATCATCAATGCTTGAAAGATCCTTCTCCGTGGAATTTAACTTGTGTTCTCAAGGGACTGGAGGACAATGCTTCAGGGAGCGGGAAGCTGAGGAACAGGCTGAACGTGAACGGTTGAGGAAGAAGTGGCTGACTGAACAAGAGCATATTAGAAGTATGCATTCTGCTGTAGATCATGCCAGCAATCTACGTAGCAGTTGTTTTTAGTAAATATATGTTTGCCATGGTTGCAGTATCATTGTGTTTCACACTTATCCAGAATAGTTAAACACATATAAATTGAATGCAGATGAACCGTTGGAGATTACTTACAGTTACTGGGATGGGGCAGGTCATAGAAGAGTTATTCAGGTAACTTTAATATATATTATGTGGTGTGCATGGTTTGTAGATCTAGATGAACTGCTCTTTCTTTGTCCTTTTGCTTCTATAGATATCATTTATTACATTAGAGTGGGTGAATCTAGTTTTGAGACGTGTTGAATCATCAATTGTTTTTATATTTTGTCAGATCAACTCTATATATTAGAACCATGACTCTAGTCTGTTTCCTCTGCACTTGGTTATATTAAAAATTTTCTTAAATGCTGCTGGTCAATTCTAATTGCTTTGAAGCCAGTGGGATAAAATAATTTTGGATAGGTGTACAGTTCAAATCTGGCTGGTCACATTCACTTTTTGTTGCAGCAATATCTGCTGGATTTTAGGAAAATGACAACTTTTTGCTTTTACTGATTTATTGGCAATTATAGCTCAGCAATACATGTACATGTTAACTTGACGTGTTTGAATGAACCATGTTAAATCACTACTCTGTTAGTATTGAAATGAACTGCAGGATCCAGCCATGCTTTAATATATCATGATGTTCCCACGATATGAAGTTCTAAATGAATCTGGATTTCTTTGTCCTTTTCTTTTGAGGGGGAAGCTAGTGGGGAATCCCTCAGTCACTGCTTTGCATTTTGTGGGTGGCAACCAGTGTAAACCTGTCAGCATGGATTATGGTGCCTGACCTGGTAGGGAAATTGAGTGAGGATGCAACAGATATGGCCACCATGGGAGATTGACCCTGAGACCTCCTGCATGAAGCTCAAAGTACTCTACCACTTGAGCTAGCCAGTTGGGATTTTTTATAGAACAATTCATCCCACCGTCGAGCACTTAAGAGAGGGTGAGATTGCTGGAACCTTTCCAGCCCCATATAAATAGAGGGGTATGTCCCTTATGTGCATACCAAGTGTGTTCCTGAATGGGCTTAAATACCCCCTACTTTCTCATCCAATCTTTTTGCACCAAATGCTCAAGTTATGTGCATCTTTTATGTGTCCTTGAATGGGCTTAAATAAGCCCATGCTTTGTCGTTAGAACCAATTTTCCATAGGGACGTGTCTCCCAGGGTGGGGTGTGCGCACCCCATGTTATCCACGCACTTGGAATGGGGGAACGATTCCCCACATACCCCTTTTGGGGAAACTCGGGTAGATGCAAGGGGAAATGTTTCCCGAATGTGGGGGATGCGTTTCCCTAAAAGAGGTGCTTGTGGGTTTCACACCTCATCACACCTCAAAAAGGGCTAGGCATCCCCTCGTAATTTTGTTGAAAGCAATAATTTATGAGTGGGGAGGCCTAATATTCCACCCTAGGGCCCTACTAATGCTATGTAATTAATGGTAGTGTTAAATTCTTGAAGTAAAAAGATTTTTATGTAGAAATTTCTCATTTTCCACCGCGGTTTTCAGTTTCACCTTATTTCTCCAAAATAGTTAAATGCCCTTTCCCATATCCATACATTTAACAACTGAAAAAATAAATTTTACTGAAAACACAAATTCTAGAAATTTTACAGAATGCTAGAAAATGCAGAAATATAAAAATCAGCACATATAAACAGCCATTCAACACATTTAAACACAATGATTTTTGGTTAAGGTGACCCTGGAAAACCCCCCTACAACTCTTGGGGAAAACCAGTTCGAGAGCTCTTTCTTATTTACGAAAAATGCTTTTTACAGTGAGAAATATTCAACACAAAATCAACAAGTAAACTTTTACAACTTATCTCGTTTTCCGTGCCTCAGCCAACTGGAAAAACTTGCAAACATCAAAATTTGAACAACAATAAATACTGTACATCCTCCTCGATTTCTGTGCCAATTTTCAGCCTTAAATTCTGCTGTACGACCTTCCTAGAAAATCGTGCAAGCTGCCAGAAATTCTGCTGTACAATTTCCTCGATATCTGTGCCGAAAACTGCTGTACGGCCTCCTTGAAAATCTGCTGTACGACCTCCTTGACAATCGTGCCAACAAACTCAGATTTCTGCTCCTCGATTTCTGTGCAAACTGTTGTACGGCCTCCTTCAAAATCGTGCCCAAAAAATCTGCATTTCACTGTATGCTAACTCAGCTGTATGGACTTGCTGGAATGCTGTCTTGGAATGTGTGCCAAGCTTCTGTCTCCTTCTCCTCCCTGTCCAGAAGTCTCCTTACTCTCTTGCTCTCCTTCTTTCAATCTGCTCATGAAAGAAAATGAATGACCTTTTCCTCCTTTAATCTAACCCTAAGTGACTTTTGGGTGATCCCTAAATCCAATGGCTGAAATAGATTGAGATCTAGGGCTCAGATTAAATGTTTATTTAAATCTCATTTTCTATTTTTTAATTCATCCCACTTCAATAAAGACCCACTTAGTCATTTATTTTCAGAGTCACTTTTCCTTTCTAATTTTACATTGACTTTATTAAAGTCACTTTAAAATTAGACTTTAGTAACTTTATTACTTAAAGTCACTTTTAAATTAGATTTGACTTTATAAAAATTATAAAGTCACTTTAGGAGAAAAACTAAATTCTTTTGGACACTTTTCCCTAGGCCAAAGATCAAAGCCTTAGGGAACCACCTATCCTCTGGTACCAAATTTCAACACTCCCTCTTACCGAGGAAGGTGTTCCTCACCACACCCATCTTGTCTCTGAAGTAGTCATGCTTGCCCCGTGGTAAGGCTTTGGTAAGAATATCTGCAACCTGCTCATCAGTGGGAATATACTCAAGCTTCACAGCGCCCTTCTGAACACAGTCTCAGATGAAATGATATTTGATCCCAATATGCTTTGACCTGTCATGAAATACTGGATTCTCCGTGAGTATAATGCAACTCTGATTATCACAATAAATCACTGAAGGTCTCAACGGCTGGCCAAATAAGCCAAACAACATCTTGTGAAGCCAGATGGCCTCACAACTAGCTAGACTGGCTGCCATATACTCTGCTTCCGCTGAACTCAATGCTACTGACTGCTGCTTCCGGCTGAACCATGACACTACTGTCGAACCCAACCCAAAACATCACCCTGAAGTGCTCTTCCTATCAGAAGCACAATCCACCCAATCAGAATCAGTATAACCTGCCAGTCTCACTCCATCCCCCTGCCTGTAGTCCAGACCATAATCCACTGTCCCCTGCAAGTACTGCAAAATGTGTTTTGCAGCCACCCAGTGAACCTTCCTAGGCTCACACATAAATTGACTCATCGTGTTGACTGCAAAACAAATATCTGGTCTAGTGTCGACCAAATACATCAAGGAACCAATCAGCTGCCTATACAATGTGGGATCCACCAACTCGGAATTTGAAGCATGAAGCTTCTTCCAGTTGGTGATCATCGGTGTCAACATGGGTCTACAATCCTCCATGTGGAATCTGCCAAGGATGTCCACAATATACTTCCCCTGACCCAGGAAGAAATGCCCCTCCTCCTGCCACACCTCCAAACCCAAAAAGTAATGCATCAAGCCGATGTCCTTCATCTCAAACTCCGCCGCAAGATCTCTCTTGCAGTGCTCTATGAGTCTCTCTGCACCTGTAATGACCAAGTCATCCACATACAGCACCAGAATGAGAGGCTCCTCACCTATCACAATATAGTAAACGTTCGGATCTGCTTCACTCTTCGTGAAACCCATCCCCTGCAAGTATGTATCTATCCTGGAGTACCAAGATTTGGGAGCTTGCTTCAGGCCATAAAGGGTCTTCTTTAGTTTGCACACATGGGACTCCTTCCCATGCACCTCAAAGCCCTGTGGCTGCTCAATGTACACCTCCTCCTGTATGAAGCCATTGAGAAATGCAGTCTTCACATCCATCTGGTGGATCTTCCAACCCATCTCTGCTGCTATCGATATAATGGAGCGGATCGAAGTATATCGAGCCACGGGAGCGAAGGTCTCCTCATAATCAACTCCCTCTACCTGGGAGAACCCTCTAACCACAAACCTCACTTTGAATTTCTCAATGCTGCAATCTGCAGCATGCTTTACCTTGTAAAGCCATCTGGAAGTAACCACGGATTTGCCCTTAGGCCTCGGCACCACCTCCCAAACATCATTCTTCATGATAGAAGAATACTCCTCCTGCATGGCCTCTCTCCAGACCTGTTGGCTAGCTACTTCCTCATAGCTAGAAGGCTCAGAGTTAAGGATGCTGGTAACCATTGCCATATAGCTACAAAACCTCTTAGGTGGTATACTCTCTCTGACCGACCTCTTAGGCTCAGCAACACATGTGGCATCTCTCAAGGTGTCCTGAAGCCACTTGGGCTTCCTCTTCCCTCAGCGCACTTCTCCCATTGGAGAATGAAAGTCCTCCTCCTCATCGTCATCAGGAGCCTGAACTCCTGACTGTCTATCTGCTGTCCTGCTGCCTGCACCTGAACCTGTAGAAGATGAGGTACCGTGTGAACTGTCCATCAGTGGACTCTCTAGTGAACTGCTCTGCATGCTGCTCGGAGCACCACCCCTCTGGCTCGGCGAGCCATTGCTCAATGACGGACTTGACATTCTCATAGATGTACCTCCGGATCCTCTTGATCCATGCCCACTGGATCCCTGTCCTCCTCGAACTTCACATCCCGCTTGACAACAACTTTCCTCTATGCAGGAATGTAAATCCGAAAGGCCTTTGAGGTCTCACTGTAGCCCACAAAGATACCCTTCTCTGCGGTGGGCTCTAGTTTGGTCCTCTTCTCCTTGGGTATGTAGGAGTATGTAATGCATCCAAAGATACGAAAATGACCAATATCAGGCTTCTTCCAAGAAAAAGCCTCCTTCGGAGTCATGTGCCCCAAGGCACGATGCAGACTCCTGTTCTGCAAATAAACAGTTGTGTTGCAGGCCTCTGCCCACAAGAATAATGGCAACTCCTGATCATGTAACATGGCTTTGGTAGCCCCTACGATGGATCTGTTCTTCCTCTCCGCAACCCCATTCTGCTGGGGGTTGTAAGGAACAGTGAACTCCCTCTTAATGCCTGCCTCCACACAATAGTCAACAAACTCTCCAAGGGTGTACTCTCCTCCATTGTCCGACCTCAGGGACTTGATCTTCCGACCTGTCTGTGTCTCCACAAGAGCTCTAAACCCCTGAAACCGCTTGAAGACCTCACACTTGGTCTTCAAGAAATAAATCTAGGTCCTCCTGGAGTGATCATCAATGAATAAAACATAGTACTCATATCCACTCAAGGAAAGATGAGACATCCGACCGCTCACATCGGAATGAATCAAATCAAGTATCCTAGTCGCTCTGCTGTCACTGCTGGGAAAAGGGGATTTGGCAAACTTGCCCATCGCACATCCTCTGCAAGTATCAAAGTGATCAGTACTGAAATCTGGCACACCTGTAGTGATCTCACGTAAGGTCCTCAAGGCTCCATGATACATATGCCCCATCCTGCGGTGCCAAATCTTACACAGCTCAGCGCTGCTAGCTCTGCTGTCGGTACTACTGCTCAATGCCAAAAGGGACTGGAATGCAAACTTGTACACCTTTGCATGGCGTACACCTATCACTCTAGCTGAATCAGCTGGAGTGCCCCTGGGATACATCAACATCTGTCCTCCCCTGAACAGTACCTCATATCCTCTGTCCTCCAAAGCTGAGACGGCTATGAGGTTCTTCCTCATCCCTGGGACATAAAGAACATCTGACACCTTCAAGGGAGGTTTGGAGTCCCTCTGAAATGTCAGTGTCACCACACCGACTGCTCTAACAACTCTGTCATCACCGAGTACTACCTCTATATCAGTGCCACTCTCTGAAAGCTCTGAGAAGTACTCACGGACTCCTGTCATGTGACATGAAGCCCCACTGTCCACATACCAGATATAATGGCAGAAGTGTCCTCAGACACGTAATTTTATTAATAAAAAAAAAACAATTACATAATTGATTTGCAAGAGTTTACACCCGAACAACCAAACACTCTTGCAATGAGCTATTTATAAGCTCCATGTCCTAACTACCTCTAATTATGGATCACTTACAAGTGTCCATTTACAATAAATGCTATTCAAACCAACTAGCTAACTAATCTCCTAAGATACGACTCATTTGGAGTGTCATATCTTGTTACAACAATATACTAATTCTATTTGTCTCTAAAATAATTAATCATTCTAGAATAATTATTAATTTAATTTCTTAAATTAATAATTATTTTATTTAATTTATAACCTATGATAATAAAGTATTTTTGGATCATCTAACATTCCCCCCTATGATCCAAAGATACATTACAACATATACCAAGTTCATCCCTGAACTTAGTAAATTTTATTCTGCCAAGCGTTTTGGTGAAAATGTCGGCGATCTGATTTTCGGAAGGACAATAAACTGGTTTGAGGACATCTTTGGCAATGAGCGACCTGATATGATGATACTTGGTGTCCACATGCTTTGTCTTTGAATGAAAAATTGGGTTCTTGGCAAGTTTGATGGTTGACTGGCTGTCAATGAACAATGATGTAGCTTCTGCCTGAGAAATGCCCAAGTCCGGCAAAATTCGGCGCAACCAAACAATTTCACATGTTGCTTCCCATGCTGAAATGTACTCTGCTTCTGCTGAAGAAGTGGCCACTGTAGCTTGTTTTTTACAAGTCCAAGATACCACAATAATGACAGAAGTGTCCAGAATTATCACAGCGTTTTGAACATTGTCCAGCCCAGAGAACCGGAATTATCACTCTTCTTGACGATGATGAAGACTTCAAGGATCTTGTAGAGGAAGACCATGCACCAGGCGCAGCTACTGGAATCGTTTTGATTCTAAGAGACAGTCGGCAGCTTATTATAAAAATTGGATAATTAAAAAAAGAACACAAATACGATAATAAAATGGGGTTAGTTGGCATGAGGTTGCACTGAAGCGCCTTGGATCTGCTCTCACGCGCATTGACCTGCTCTTCGCACACAGGCTCTCAGCATTTGAACACCCCACGTTTATAGTCGTTCTCTCAATTTGCAGAAACTTCAAATATACAGCGCTATCATACAGATTTGCATTTGCAGTTTTTTTATTTTTTTTAAAAAATGATTTTAGAATTGGCAGATCTAAAATCAATAAAAAAAATTTGTTGCAAATTTCATACCAATTTTTGCTGATCACTTCTTTTTCCACGATCTGATAGAGCTGGAATCTCCTCCTCAAATCAACTGCAACATTACCATAGCTCTGATACCACAATAATGGCAGAAGTGTCCTCAGACACGTAATTTTATTAATAAAAAAAACAATTACATAATTGATTTGCAAGAGTTTACACCCGAACAACCAAACACTCTTGCAATGAGCTATTTATAAGCTCCATGTCCTAACTACCTCTAATTATGGATCACTTACAAGTGTCCATTTACAATAAATGCTATTCAAACCAACTAGCTAACTAATCTCCTATAATAGAGCCTAAGATACGACTCATTTGGAGAGTCATATCTTGTTACAACAATATACTAATTCTAATTGTCTCTAAAATAATTAATCATTCTAGAATAATTATTAATTTAATTTCTTAAATTAATAATTATTTTATTTAATTTATAACCTATGATAATAAAGTATTTTTGGATCATCTAACAAGATACCTGAAGATGCACCGTCAATCGAGGGAAACACATGCTCCCTCTGAACCTGTGTGGCAGGTGATCCTGCACTAGAGGACTCATACGCAGTGAACCCAAACTCCTGGTCAAAATGAACTGCAAAGTCCTCAACCTCTGCTGAAGCTGCCACGCTCTGGTTCTTCCCCTTCTTCTTCTTCTTCTCCGGACACACAACTGCATAGTGTCCCATCTTTTGACAATTCCAACACTTCACCTTGGAATAGTCCTTCTGTGTGTTACCCTGTTTACCTTTACCTTTGCCTTTGCCCCCACCATTGCTTGTGGAAGCCTGCTTCTTCCCTTTGCCTTTCTTGCCTCCTGCCGACAGTGCTACATCCTCATCCTGCTCAACTGGCTTGGCTGCCCCAAGCTGACCTTTCCTGATATGTGTCTGAATGCAATTATCCCAAAACCTCTCCCATGTGCGAAGGGTTTTACGTGCACAAACCCCATCAACAAAGTTCATCCATGAACGAGGGAGGCCATTCACTGCAATCCGCACCAACTCAGTGTGTGGAATGTCCTCTCCAACTGCTGCCAACTCATCTCTCACATTAGTAATCTTTGTGAGATATCCAACTGCACTATCATTACCCATCTTAATGGTCTTCAACTTCTCCTTCAGGACCATTTTCCGGTTCTCATTGGTACTCTGGTAGAGATTGGACAATGCTGTCCACATCTCATGGGTATTTCTTTTTCCTTTCACGTGAGGAATGCAATGGTCTTTGACTTCGTCTAGAATCAGTCTCTTATACTTGTTATTCTTTTTATTATACTCAGCCAACTGAGTAGCATCAGTAGGCACAACAACAGGGTTTTGTGTGGTATGCACCATGATGTCCCAAAGTTCTGCCTCCTCAAAGATACTCTGCATTCTCTCCTTCCAAACGTTGTAATTGGAATGCCCATCCAACCTATCCTCCACCCTCAATCCCGATGACATCCTGCTGTCCTAAAACTGAAAAATAGCACTGCTGTAGTAAAGATAAAGCTGCTGTTTGTGAAAAATCAGCTTGCTGGAATTTTCTGAGTGAAAAATCAGCAGGTTGTAATTTTTCTCCTTGCTGTCCCAAACTGTATTTCAGCACTCAAGCTCCGATACCATGTAGAAATTTCTCATTTCCCACCCCGGTTTTCAGTTTCATCCTATTTCTCCAAAATAGTTAAATGCCCTTTCCCATATCCATACATTTAACAATTGAATTTTTTTTTTTTTGCTGAAAACACAAATTCTGGAAATTTTATAGAATGCTGGAAAATGCAGAAATATAAAAATCAGCACATATAAACAGCCATTCAACACATTTAAACACAGTGATTTTTGGTCAAGGTGACCCTGGAAAAATCCCCTACGACTCTTGGGGAAAACCAGTTCGAGAGCTCTTTCATATTTATGAAAAATGCTTTTTACAGTGAGAAATATTTAGCAAAAAATCAGCAAGTAAACTTTTACAACTTATCTCGTTTTCCGTGCCTCACAGCCAATTAGAAAAACTTGCAAACAACAAAATCTGAACAACAATAAATATTGTACGTCCTCCTCGATTTCTGTGCCAATTTTCAGTCTTAAATTCTGTTGTATGGCCTGCCTAGAAAATTGTGCAAGCTTCCAGAAATTCTGCTGTACGATTTCCTCGATTTCTGTGCCGAAAATTGCTGTACGGCCTCCTTGAAAATCTGCTGTACGACCTCCTTGAAAATCTTGCCAGCAAACTTAGATTTTTGCTTCTCGATTTCTGTGCAAACTGTTGTACGACCTCCTTGAAAATCGTGCCCAAAAAATCTGCCTTTCACTATATGCTAACTCAGCTGTACGGACTTGCTTGAATGTTGTCTTGGAATGTGTGCCAAGCTGCTGTCTCCTTCTCCTCCCTGTCCAGAAATCTCCTTAGCTCTCTTGCTCTCTTTCTCTCAATCTGCGCATGAAAAAAAATGAATGACCTTTTCCTCATTTTTCTCCTTTAATCTAACCTAACCCTAAGTGACTTTTGGGTGATCCCTAAATCCAATGGCTGAAATAGATTGAGATCTAGGGTTGAGATTAAATGCTCATTTAAATCTCACTTTCTATTTTTTATTTCACCCCACTTTAATACAGACCCACTTAGTCATTTATTTCCAAAGTCACTTTTCCTTTCTAATTTTACATTGACTTTATTAAAGTCACTTTAAAATTAGACTTTAGTAAATTTATTACTTAAAGTCACTTTTAAATTAGATTTGACTTTATAAAAATTATAAAGTCACTTTAGGAGAAAAATTAAATTCCTTTGGACACTTTTCCTTAGACCAAAGATCAAAGCCTTAGGGAACCACCTGTCCTTCAATACCAAATTTCAACATTTTACTTAAATTTTTAACATTACTATTAATTGACTCTTGATGTTTGAGAGTGATTTTGACCTCATTGGATTTCATATGGAGAAAGTAGAATTTTAGATCCTACTCAAAATCCATTAGACTTAACAGTGTTCAGGATTTCACAATTGGGGGTATTGCAACATTTCAATTGGATTCTATCTTGTATAAGGTCTTGGAACTAGAGTTTAATCAAGAGCACCAAATCCTCTATTTACTTCAGTGTTGGTGGCATTGATTATCGAACTCCTCTGTCATGACCCTAGTAAAATTCTACCTATCAGTCAACCAAAAATCGACTTGGCATGTTAACCTTTTCCTATCTTATTTAAATGCTTAGAGGGTGATATTGATGATGAGGATCCCAATATTTGTAATGATTTTGATGATATGTGTTTTGACTAGAAAAATCACGTTAAAATTGTGAATTAAGAAGATCTAATGCATGCCAACATTTTACAGATTGTCTTGAAAACGTTGTTGGCTGGGTGGCACTTTCGGAGTGTAAAAACATTTTTAATTTGCTTGTTAAAAAGATTGTGCATGTTTTTTATGGGGGGAATACTCCTTTTTCTTAAATTTAGGACATGTTATTTTAGAAGCTTCAGTATTCCATATTAGCACAATTATTAATTCAATCACATGAATATTCACAGTTACTGAAGAAAGAGCATATGGAATAGATGACGAAGACAAGCCAAGACCAGAGAACACAATAATATGGCACAAGCCAGGCAAAAACCCCAATATTGGGAAAATCCTTGATCACATCTTCTTATTAATATCAATTGTTCAGCAGAGAGAGAGAGAGAGTACAATAGAACACAGTCAAACTGATTTGTTATTTTGAACCTTGGACAAGAAAGTGGCTCAATGATTGCAACTCCAACACAATGTCAACAACGGTTACTCCTGGATTGGTTTGGGCTGCATGCTGTATACCGCTGTCTCACTCAATCAACCCAACACACCTCCATTCCTACTGCGGCTAACCTTGACATATAAGGAGCTTCCTCTTCGCTGACCCTTAGGGATGATGTAGATGTAAGACAAGCTACTCTCGTTCCTCTGAACTAGAATCTGCTGCCTTTCTGGAGACAACAGATCAGGAGAGTGGTCTCACAAGATAAGAGATTCTCCCTTAAGATGATCATAAATAGGCCCAAAAATCATTACACAATTCAGCCTCATATTCTGTTCTTTGATTTGATCCTGCAATGACAAGAAGGCCCATACAAAGTGCACAAAATTTTCCCTTTAGTCCGGCGGTTGTCTGACATGATAATCTCGACCTTGTGGCAAGGAAGAAAAGCCAAAACAGAAACCCCTTCAACCTTCTTCTGAACTCGGCTACCTCAGACTTGCTTCGAGGCATTTTATAACTAATGAGAATGGAGGACACTATATATATAACAATTTTTCCTTATGGAGGTGAAGCCAACCTTAACATTTTGGAGGCAAATTTGAATTTCAAATTTTCATTTTTCCCGCCTTAATAAGGTCATGACTTGTAGAATTTCTTTTAGGTAAATAAATATTTTTCCTTATCCAAATTTGGTGATCTTAAGGTCAATTTTGGACCTCTCGAAAAGAGGAATTCAATGCCACAATAATCTTCCTCAAAGGAGCAGACCAAAGTGGAATTTGGCCCTAGTTGCCAATTTTAACACTCCCTCTCAACTAGGGAGAATTCCACCTGTCAAACCATCAGCCACTGTCACTGATCATAAAGCCATCCTGACACCATGAACCATCTCTGAATCCCGTCTCTGCTCTGCTCTGCTCAGCTGGACACAGATGTAATAATGAAGAAGAATTGATCGAGAGAGACTCACAATACTTTACCACTCTCTATTGACAAAGGTCATTCCAGAGGTAACACCTCAATTAGACTTGATCTCAGATCAAGTTGAAGAACACCACGCATCCTAGTCATAGGGAGTACGACAGTACCCGATGCGTCCATTGGTAGTGTTATCATCCCTAACCACTTTTCCCAACTCATTGGCCAGATGAGAGGTACTTCCCATGTGTCCCAGACTACATGGGTAGGATGATACTGAATCAATAGCAGGGAAAGAATGTATCACATCCTGCTCACAACCACATGTAGGGAAAGGACGAACCACATCCTACAATCACACATCACAATCACACATAGGGAAAGGACGAACCACATCCTACAATCCCATATCACAATTACACGTAGGGAAAGGACGAACTACATCCTACAAACACAAGTAACAATCACATGTAGGGAAAGGACGAACCACATCCTACAAACACAAGTCACAACAATCAATCGTAGGAAGGATCCTACACGTGGGGAAAGGATGAACCACGTCCCACCGACATGTCAACCACAGATCGTAGGGAATAAGCATCCTACATGTGGGGAAAGGATGAACCACGTCCCACCGACATGTCAAAACACAGATGCCTGAATGCATCTCTCACTGGGGTATCTGCAGAAGAAGGTGAACCACTCATCCTGCTCATATGCCACAGGAGAAGGTGAACCATTCATCCTATGCATATGTCATTAACAATAGGGGAAGGTGAAACACTCACCCTACACACGTGTCTGCAATCGTAGGGGAAGATGAACCACTCACCCTACATACATGTGTCCACAATCGTAGGGGAAGGTGAACCACTCACCCTACACATGTCAACGACCATGGGGTATCACAGGGGAAGGTGAACCACTCACCCTGTACACAACGCACCAAATAGGGGAAGGTGAACCACACCCTATGGTCGCTTATAGCTCAATAAGTACCCCAAGTCTTCAAGAGCTCCCAGAGCTCAATGTTCAATCTTTAAACAAGGATCCCTTTATATAGGGAATAGTGCCAAGCTACTTTCAAGACTAATCGATGGGAGCGTCATAGCTCTATTCAACAACATATAGATGTGTATATAGAAAACGTATTGATTTATAGTAGAGATCTTGACAATACTTAACAATTCTCTGCTTCTTTCATACTTTGATGAAGATAATATTTAACTGCTCCCTCTGAAGTCTTGATTTAGATGGTTATTTATCCTTCAACCAAGAGTATCTCATACGAGAGAAATCAACTTCTAGAAGGCTTCAGGTCCAATAAAAACTCTGAAGCCTTTCTTCACCCAGGAAGAAGAGATCTTATTATGGGATTACAATTGCAGGATGACAACCATCAACGTATCAATTTACCCAATATGTCTACACTTAAGGCAACCAAGATGCCAGAATCAGAGTCTTTTGATCATCGTGCGTAAGAAGTCATGCACTTTCTTCAAGGCACCTATGCTGATAGGGATCAATACAAAAAAAAACTGTTTCCAATTGACATCCACTTCTTCTCCTAGCTCGTCTTTAAGTATGAAAGCTTCAAGTGAGTTGTGCCCCTTTTTATAAAGGTGCTGACAGATTCTAGTAGCTTCTTCATAGTAGATGATCCTTTAAAAAAAAGTCTATCCAACGTTTACATCTGTCTTGTTCACAACTTCGTTTGTGACCAAGATTGTAACACTGTCATCAACATATTATCATAGCTACTTGGACTGAAAAGGGAACATAGATGACGTTGAGTTGCATTTGCTATGATATCATGCATAGAGAAGTGCCATACATAGAACGACTGATGTTGCATAGGACTAAAAATCTTTACATGGATCTATCCTTGATAGCTGAAGGTCTTTTTTCTTTCAGGAAGACCATCCCTTTTGAGATTTACATATTTGAAGCATTTCAACAGAAGGAGGATTGATTCTGGAATCAGATGCTTTCACTTCTTGATACCTGTAGCTGTTATTGTAAAAATTTCTCATTTCCCACCTTGGTTTTCAGTTTCACCTTATTTCTCCAAAATAGTTAAATGCCCTTTCCCATATCCATACATTCAACAACTGGAAAATAAATTTTGCTGAAAACACAAATTCTGGAAATATAATAGAATGCTGGAAAATGCAGAAATAAATATCAGCACATACAAACTGCCATTTAACACATTTAAACACAATGATTTTTGGTCAAGGTGACCCTGGAAAAACCCCCTACAACTCTTGGGGAAAACCAGTTCGAAAGCTCCTTATTTATGGAAAATGCTTTTACAGTAAGAGAAATATTAAGCAAAAATCAGCAAGCAATTTTTTACAACTTATCTCGTTTTCCGTGCCTCTCAGCCAATTGGAAAAACTTGCAAACAGCAAAACAGAACAACAATAAATGTTGTACGATCGCCTCGATTTTTGTGCCCAAATTTCAGCCTTGAATGTTGTTGTATGGATTGCCTAGAAAAGTGTGCATGCTGCCATAAATGATGCTGTATAGTTTTCCTCGATTTTTGTTCAGAAAACAACAGTACGACTGTATGGATTTCTGCCTAGAAAAGCGTGCCAAGGTACAGCCACTTGCTGTACGACCTCCCTTGAAAAATGTGCCAGCAACTTACAGATTTTTTGCTCCTCGATTTCTGTGCTAACTTGTTGTACGACCTCCTTGGAATCTGAACCAAAACTGCTGTACGGCCTTTCTAGAAAATCGTGCCCAAAACCTGCGTTTCACTATGTGCTAACTCAGCTGTACGGACTTGTTGAAACGCTGCTTTGGAATGTGTGCCAAGCTGCTGCCTCCTCCTCCTCACTGTCCAGAAATCTCCCTTGCTCTCTTGCTCTCCTTCTCTCAATCTGCTCATGAAAGAATGAATGACCTTTTCCTCCTTTCCCTCCTTTAATCTAACCCTAAGTGACTTTTGTGGAATCCCTAAATCCAATGGCTCAAATAGATTGAGATCTATGGCTAAGATTAAATGCTCATTTAAATCTCACTTTCTATTTTTTTAATTCACCCCACTTTAATAAAGACCCACTTAGTCATTTATTTCCAAAGTCACTTTTCCTTTCTAATTTTACATTGACTTTATTAAAGTCATTTTAAAATTAGACTTTAGTAACTTTGTCACTTAAAGTCACTTTTAAATTAGATTTGACTTTATAAAAATTATAAAGTCACTTTAGGAGAAAAATTAAATTCTTTTGGACACTTTTCCGTAGGCCAAAGATCAAAGCCTTAGGGAACCACCTGTCCTCCGGTACCAAATTTCAACACTCCCTCTTACCGAGGAAGGTGTTCCTCACCACACCCATCTTGTCTCTGAAGTAGACATGCTTGCCCCGTGGTAAGGCTTTGGTAAGAATATCTGCGACCTGCTCATCAGTGGGAATATACTCAAGCTTCATAGCTCCCTTCTGAACATAGTCTCTGATGAAATGATATTTGATCCTGATATGCTTTGACCTGTCATGAAATACTGGATTCTCCGTGAGTTTAATGAAACTCTGATTATCACAGTAAATCACTGAAGGTCTCAACGGCTGACCAAATAAGCCAAACAACATCTTGCGAAGCCAGATGGCCTCACAACTAGCTAGACTGGCTGCCATATACTCTGCCTCCGCTGAACTCAGTGCTACTCACTACTGCTTCCGGCGAAACCATGACACTACTGCCGAACCCAACCCAAAACAACACCCTAAAGTGCTCTTCCTATCAGAAGCACAACCTGCCCAATCAGAATCAGTATAACCTGCCAATCTCACTCCATCCCCTTGCCTGTAGTCCAGACCATAAAGCACTACCCCTGCAAGTACCGCAAAATGTGTTTTGCAGCCACCCAGTGAACCTTCCTAGGCTCACACATAAACTGACTCATCGTGTTGACTGCGAAACAAATATCTGGTCTAGTGTTGACCAAATACATTAAGGAACCAATCAGCTGCTTGTACAATGTGGGATCCACTAACTCAGAATCCGAAGCATGAAGCTTCTTCCAGTTGGTGATCATCGATATCGACATGGGTCTACAATCCTCCATGTGCAATCTGCCAAGGATGTCCACAATATACTTCCCCTGCCCCAGGAATAAATTCCCCTCCTCCTGCCACACCTCCAAACCCAAAAAGTAATGCATCAAGCCGATGTCCTTCATCTCAAACTCCTCCGCAAGATCTCTCTTGCAGTGCTTTATGAGTCTCTCTGAACCTGTAATGACCAAGTCATCCACATACAACACCAGAATGAGAGGCTCCTCACCTATCACAATATAGTAAAGGTTCGGATCTGCTTCACTCTTTGTGAAACCCATTCCCTGCAAGTATGTATCTATCATGGAGTACCAAGCTCTGGGAGCTTGCTTCAGGCCATAAAGGGCCTTCTTCAGTCTGCACACATTGGACTCCTTCCCATGCACCTCAAATCCCTGTGGCTGCTCAATGTACACCTCCTCCTGTATGAAGCCATTGAGAAATGCGGTCTTCACATCCATCTGGTGGATCTTCCAACCCATCTTTGCTGCTATCGATATAATGGAGCGGATCGAAGTATATCGAGCCACGGGAGTGAAGGTCTCCTCATAATCAACTCCCTCTACCTGGGAGAACCCTCTAGCCACAAACCTCGCTTTGAATTTCTCAATGTTGCCATCTGCAACATGCTTTACCTTGTAAAGCCATCTGGAAGTAACCACGGATTTTCCCTCAGGCCTTGGCACCACCTCCCAAACATCATTCTTCATGATAGAAGAATACTCCTCCTGCATGGCCTCTCTCCAGACCTGCTGGCCAGCTGCCTCCTCATAGCTAGAAGGCTCAGAGTCAAGGATGCTGGTAGCCATTGCCATATAGCTACAAAACCTCTCAGGTGGTCTACTCTCTCTGACCGGCCTCTTAGGCTTAGCAACAGATGTGGCATCTCTCAAGGTGTCCTGAAGCCACTTGGGCTTCCTCTTCCTTGAGCGTACTTCTCCCATTGGAGAATGAAACTCCTCCTCATCATCATCATCAGGAGCCTGAACTCCTGACTATCTGTCTGCTGTCCTCCTGCCTGCACCTAAACCTGTAGAAGCTGAGGTACCGTGTGAACTGTCCATCAATGGACTCCCTAGTGAACTGCTCTGTGGACTGCTCTGCATGCTACCTGGAGCACCACCCCTCTGGCTCGGCGAGCCACTGCTCACTGACGGACCTGACATCCTCATAGATGTACCTCCGGATCCTCCTGATCCCTGCCTACTGGATCCCTGTGACTGACTCAACTGTTGCTGAGGGTCTGGCTGATCCAGATACTCTAACTCCCGTGACCTCCTAAAGGCCCTGTCCTCCTCGAACTTCACATCCCGCCGGACAACAACTTTCCTCTGTGCAGGAATGTAAATCCGAAAGGCCTTTGAGGTCTCACTGTAGCCCACAAAGATACCCTTCTCTGCGGTGGGCTCTAGTTTGGTCCTCTTCTCCTTGGGTATGTAGGAGTATGTAATGCACCCAAAGATATGAAGATGACCAATATCAGGCTTCTTCCCAGAAAAAGCCTCCTCCGAAGTCATGTGCCCAAGGCACGATGCGGACTCCTGTTCTGCAAATAAACAACTGTGTTGCAGGCCTTTGCCTACAAGAACAATGGCAACCCCTAATCATGTAACATGGCTTTGGCAGCCCCTCCGATGGATCTGTTCCTCCTCCGCTTGAAGACCTCACTTTTGGTCTTCAAAAAATAAATCTAGGTCCTCCTGGAGTGATCATCAATGAATAAAACATTGTACTCATATCCACTCAAGGAAACATGAGACATCTGACCGCTCACATCTGAATGAATCAAATCAAGTATCCTAGTCGCTCTGCTGTCACTGCTGGGAAAAGGGGATTTGGCAAACTTGCCCATCGCACATCCTCTGCAAGTATCAAAGTGATTAGTACTGAAATCTGGGACACCTGTAGTGATCTCCCACAAGGTCCTCAAGGCTCCATGATACATATGCCCCATCCTGCGGTGCCAAATCTCACACAGCTCAGAACTGCTAGCTCTGCTGTTGGTACTACTGCTCAATGCCAAAAGGGGCTGGAATGCAAACTTGTACACCTTTGCATGGCGTACACCTATCACTCTAGCTGAATCAGCTGGAGTGCCCCTGGGATACATCAACATCTGTCCTCCCCTGAACAGTACCTCATATCCTCTGTCCTCCAAAGCTGAGACGGATATGAGGTTTTTCCTCATCCCTGGCACATAAAGAACATCTGACACCTTCAAGGGAGGTTTGGACTCCCTCTGAAATGTCAGTGTCCCCACACCGACTGCTCTAACAACTCTGTCATCACTAAGTACTACCTCTATATCAGTGCCACTCTCTGAAAGCTCTGAGAAGTACGCACGGACTCATGTCATGTGACGTGAAGCCCCACTGTCCACATACCAGATACCCGAAGATGCTCCGTTAATCGAGGGAAAAGCATGCTCCCTCTGAACCTGTGTGGCAGGTGATTCTGCACTAGAGGACTCACACGCAGTGAACCCAAACTCCTGGTCAAAACGATCCGCAAAGTCCTCAACCTCTGCTGAAGCTGCCAAGCTCTGGTTCTTCCCTTTCTTCTTCTTCTTCTTTGGACACACAACTGCATAGTGTCCCATCTTTTGACAATTCCAACACTTCACCTTGGAATAGTCCTTTTGTGTGTTACCTTGTTTACCTTTACCTTTGCCTTTGCCCCCGCCATTGCTTGTGGAAGCTTGCTTCTTCCCTTTGCCTTTCTTGCCTCCTGCCAACAATGCTACATCCTCATCCTGCTCAACTGGCTTGGCTGCCCCAAGCTGACCTTTCCTGATCTCTGTCTGAATGCAATCATCCCAAAACCTTTCCCATGTGCGAAGGGTCTCACGTGCACAAACCCCATCAGCAAAGTTCATCCATGAACGGGGGAGGCCGTTCACTGCAATCCGCACCAACTCAGTGGGTGGAATGACCTCTCCAATTGTTGCCAACTCATCTCTCACATTAGTAATCTTTGTGAGATATCCAGCTGCACTATCATTACCCATCTTAATGGTCTTCAGCTTCTCCTTTAGGACCATTTTCCAATTCTCATTGGTACTCTGGTAGAGATTGGACAATGCTGTCCACATCTTATGGACATTTCTCTTTCCTCTCACATGAGGAATGCAATGGTCTTTGACTCCGTCTAGAATCAGTCTCTTACCCTTGTTGTTCTTTCTATTATAAGTAGCCAACTGAGTAGCATCAGTAGGCACAACAACAGGGTTCTGTGTGGTATGCACCATAATGTCCGAGAGTTCTGCCTCCTCAAAGATACTCTGCATTCTCTCCTTCCAAATGTTGTAATTGGTATGCCCATCCAACCTATCCTCCACCTTCAATCCCAATGACATCCTGCTGTTCTAACACTGAAGAATAGCACTGCTGTAGTGAAAAATCAGCTTGCTGGAATTTTTTGAGTGAAAAATCAGCACGCTGTAATTTTCCTCCTTGCTGTCCCAAACTGCACTTCAGCACTCAAGCTCTGATGCCATGTAAAAATTTCTCATTTCCCACCCTGGTTTTCAGTTTCACCTTATTTCTCCAAAATAGTTAAATGCCCTTTCCCATACCCATACATTCAACAACTAGAAAATAAATTTTGCTGAAAACACAAATTCTGGAAATATAACAGAATGTTGGAAATTGCAGAAATAAATATCAACACATACAAACATCCATTTAACACATTTAAACACAGTGATTTTTGGTCAAGGTGACCCTGGAAAAACCCCCTACAACTCTTGGGGAAAACCAGTTCGAAAACTCCTCCTTATTTTTGGAAATGCTTTTACAGTAAGAGAAATATTCAGCAAAAATCAGCGAGCAAATTTTTACAACTTATCTCATTTTCCGTGCCTCTCAGTGAACTGGAAAAATTTGCAAACAACAAAACAGAACATCAATAAATGCTGTACGACCTCCTCGATTTTTGTGCCCAAATTTCAGCCTTAAATGCTGTTGTACAAACTGCCTAGAAAAGCGTGCATGCTACCATAAATGATGCTGTACAGTTTTCCTCTATTTTGTGCAGAAAACAGTAGTACGGCTGTATGGATTTCTGCCTAGAAAAGCATGCCAAGGTACAGCCACTTGCTGTACGGCCTCCCTTGAAAAATGTGCCAACAAACTACAGATTTTCTGCTCCTCGATTTCTGTGCTAACTTGCTGTATGACCTCCTTGGAATCTGAACCAAAACTGCGGTACGACCTTTCTAGAAAATCGTGCCCAAAACCTGCCTTTCACTGTGTGCTAACTCAGCTGTACGGACTTGCTGAAACGCTGCCTTGGAATGTGTGTCAAGCTGCTGCCTCCTTCTCACTGTCCAAAAATCTCCCTTGCTTTCTTGCTCTCCTTCTCTCAATTTGCTCATGAAAGAACGAATGACCTTTTCCTCCTTTCCCTCCTTTAATCTAACCTTAAGTGACTTTTGGGGAATCCCTAAATCCAATGGCTGAAATAGATTGAGATCTAGGGCTGAAATTAAATGCTCATTTAAATCTCACTTTCTATTTTTTAATTCACCCCACTTTAATAAAGACCCACTTAGTCATTTATTTCCAAAGTCTGTAAAATTTTCTGTTTTCCCACCCCGGTTTTCAGTTTCATCTTATTTCTCCTATGTAGTTAAATGCCCATTCCCATAGCCATACATTTAACAGACTGAAAAAATAAATATTGCTGAAAACACAAATTCTGAAAATTTTTCAGAGTGCTGGAAATTGCAGAAATAAAAATCAGCAATTAAAAACAGCCATTAAAACACATTAAAACACTGATATTTTTGGTCAACTTGACCCTGGAAAAACCCCCTACAACTCTTGGGGAAAACCAGTTTGAGATAAAAGAATGTTGAATGAATTAATTTCGAATGAGCAAAAAGCTCAAACATAATACAGAGATATTTACAATAATAGAAACATCAGGTTTCTATGTAGAATATAGAAACACTCAGTTTCATCAAAGAAACTGCTAAAAGAATACAAATAGCAACAGCTAAAAGGAATGAGCATTAAATGCTAAATAGGGATATTCTAATATATTCTAATACCCTCCCTTAATGCTCAATCTATTTACAACACCAATAGACCCTCTGAATTTTACAAATTTATCAGGACCAAGAGGCTTGGTGAAGATGTCGGCGGGCTGCTCTGTTGTGGGAACATATTGTAACTGAACTGAGCCGTCTTCAACAAGCTGGCGAATGTAGTGGCAATGAGTTTCCACATGCTTTGTTCGTTCATGAAATACAGGATTCTTGGCAAGTTTGAGTACTCCCTGATTATCACAAAACAAAGAAGTAGGCCCTGTCTGGGAAACATGCATATCTGCCAGCATACGTCGAAGCCAAACTGCCTCACAGGATGCCTTAACTGCTCCCCGATACTCGGCTTCTGTTGAGGAGAGAGCCACGGCCTGTTGCTTCTTACTAGTCCAAGTAACAGCACCGGATCCTAGATTAAACACATACCCAGCTGTAGATTTACGGTCATCAACCGAACCTGCCCAGTCAGAATCAGTGTAACCACTGAGAATAGGATTGGAACTTTGAGTGTATAGGAGGCCATAATCAGAAGTGCCACGCACATATCGTAGCACACGCTTTGCTGCTTGCCAATGATCAGCTTTAGGAGCGGACATGAAGCGAGAAATGTAGCTTACTGCAAAACTGATGTCAGGTCTGGTAGCAGTAAGATAGATGAGACTGCCCACTAATTGTCTGAATAAAGTTTCATCCACAAGGGGAGAGGATGACTGAGCTGAAAGTTTGAGCCCTGGTTCCATAGGAGTCGTGGCCGGTTTGCAATCCTGCATTCTGAATCTGTCCACAAGATTTTTGGCATACTTGGACTGAGAGAGAAAGATCTGATTTTCAGTCTGCCAAACTTCAACCCCCAGACAATAATGAAGAAGCCCCAAGTCTGTCATCTCAAAAGTTCTGCATAAATCTTGTTTGATCCCATGGATCAAATGTGCAGAGCTACCAGTAATGATAAGATCATCCACATAGACAACCACAAACAAGATATCATCACCAGTATGCTTGATGTACAGGTTTGCATCAGAAGGGCTCCGCTGAAAACCCTGATCTGTCAGGTACTGATCAATTTTCATGTACCAAGCCCGAGGAGCTTGTTTCAATCCATAGATTGCTTTAGCTAACCGACACACTTTCTGTTCTTGACCAGCAACCTTGAATCCTGGAGGCTGCATCATGTAGACTTCTTCTTGGAGATCACCATTTAGGAAAGCACTTTTTACATCCATCTGATGAACTTTCCAATTGAACTGAGCTGCTAGGGCAAGAACAAGCCTTATGGTACTCATCTTGGCTGTAGGAGCAAAAGTCTCCTCATAGTCGATGCCTTCCTTCTGTGAGAATCCTCGAGCCACAAGCCGAGCTTTATACTTGTCTATGGTTCCATCAGCTTTGTATTTCACTTTATACACCCATTTGCAGCCTATGGGCTTTTTGTCTGCAGGAAGATCAGAAAGTGTCCATGTGTGATTCTTCTGAAGACTCTGGAATTCGGCTTCCATCGCCTGTTCCCACTCAGATGTACCCTTAGCCTCTGAATAGGTTTGAGGCTCAAAAATACTGTGCAGGTTAGCCATAAGAGCAAAATTGACTGTAGACTGTTGTCTGTTCTTATGTCTAGAAGTTCTGCCTTCAAGGAGCTCATCATCCCGGAGATCACCAATGGTTTTAGCCCACCATTTTGGCCGAAGAGTAGAAGAAGCAATAGCAGGGGTAGAGGAACCAATATCAGGAGGAGGTGGAGAAGACTCAAGAGCGATAGGGGCCGCAATAGGAGGATTATTTTCTGGAGGACGCTCAGATAGAGTATTATCAAATACTGATGCTACATCATCCCTCCCATCAGGTGGACCGACCGGAAGAAGAACACTGTGAGGCTGATCCTCAGAATACTGCTTAGAAGAAGAAGACTGAAAAAATCCTCTGTCTTCATCAAATACTACATCCCGACTGAAGCTAAGACGACCAGTTGCTATATCTATCAGCCTATAGGCCTTGTGATGGTCACTGTACCCTGTCATCATAAGTTTCTGGCTTTTGGAATCCAACTTAGATCGCTTAGCAGCTGGAATCCAAACATATGCAACGGAGCCAAATACTTTGAGATGACTGATCTTAGGCTTACGGCCAGACCAAACCTCTTCAGGAGTCTTCCCTGTAACAGCCTGAGTGGGTGATCTGTTAAGAAGATAAACAGCAGTAAATACTGCTTCAGCCCAGAATTTGTTTGGAACACTCCTGTGTTGTAGCATGGAACGAGCCATTTCAACAACCGTGCGATTGCGACGCTCAACAACACTATTTTGCTGAGGAGTGTAAGGAGTGGTTAATTGACGTTTGATGCCATGAATATCACAGAAGTTGGCAAACGCCGAAGAACAAAATTCCCCCCCATTGTCGGTCCTAAGGGTCATGATGTTACAACCAGATTCTTTTTCCACTAAGGTTTTAAACTTCTGAAAGGTACTAAGAGCATCAGATTTATTTTTTAAAAAATATACGCACATCTTTCTACTGAAATCATCTACAATAAGTAAAAAATATTTGCAAGCAGTGATAGAAGCTGTATTCATAGGACCGCAAATATCAGCATGAAGTAACTGAAGTACCTTAGATGCGCGCCAAGATTCTCCATTTTTGAATGAAGACCGATGTTGCTTTCCCGCTTGACAGGCGCTGCATACCCCCAACTGCTGAGTCTGAATATCAGGTAATCCAGACACAAGTCCCTCCCGAGAGAGCTGAGAGAGATACTGCATATTGAGATGCCCATATCGCTGATGCCATAGAGTGCTGATAGGAGAGATACGTGCTGCTAGAGCCACTTCTGGAGAGTCACCGGTGTCAAGTAGCCTGTATAGACCATGATCCTCTAGGCCGACAGCAACTGTTAAACTAGTCTCCCTGTCAATAATGGAACACTTGTGGGTACTGAACACTACATCAAGTTGAGGAGAATTCCTCATAATCTGGCTGACAGATAGCAGATTAATTTCCATACCAGGAACATAGTATACATTCAGAAATATAAGTGTGCGTCCACCAGACTGAATTTGAACTGTCCCTCTGCCAACTACTGTGTACTTTTCACCTCCGCCAAATACCACGGAATCACTGAAAGGTGAGAAGTCAATAAACCAGTCACGCCTGTGAGAAAAATGACGTGATGCGCCAGAATCAATGTACCATGCAGAGGAAGGAACAGGATCTGAAGCTCTTTTAGCCATAAAGGCGTAAAAGGCAGACTCTGTCTGCTCGGAATGTTCTGCAACATTTGCTGTCTGATGTGGCCCTCCCTGTTTCCTCTGTTCAGAAGCAATCCTCTGTCGACAGTCTTTCTTCATGTGACCGAACCTGTGACAGTAATTACACTGCACACTTTTCTTCCGAGCAGGATCAAAAGGCTGAGAGGAGCCTTTCTGCTGAAAGGACTGAGAGGACTGAAATTTTGCAGAAAATGCATTTTCCGAGGACACTGATGAAGCACTACTACCAAACTGTTGTTTCCACCGATCCTGCTGCAGAAGTTTGGTACATAAATCTGGAAACTTCAGATCAACATTTGTAGTGGTAATGTTGAGTGTTTCGATGAAGTGTTCATAGGATTTCGGTAGACTTTTCAAAGTAATAACTACCATATCTTCCTCCTCCATGGTCCTACCAATGGCTTCGAGCTGATCTCGAATGTCTTTAATTTTGTTGAGATGTTCCTGTAAAGACATATGTTCGTCCATCATGATGGAGAACAACTGATTTTTGAGAAAAAAAGCTCTGCTTTTGTCAGATGTCTCATGCAGTTCTTTCAACTGTTGCCAGATTTCAGCAGCTGTCTTGCCAGAAGGGATTTGTGGTAACTGATCATCAGCGACAGAGAGCTTGAGAAGCATAACAGCCTCTCGATTTCGATCATCAAATTTATCTTGATCGGTCCCAGCTGTACCAGGACGAAGCTCTTTGCCCAAAATGAGTTGATCAAGACGCCTGTACTAAAAAATGGTCAGCATTCTTTGTTTCCAAATGTTATAGTTGCTGCCATTAAAGCGTTGATTTCCTTCTAACATCAGATTGGTGAGTGTGGCCATTTTCCCAAAGAAAATGCAGAGGTCAGCAAAAATATCTCTCCAGTCTAAAAAACAATAGTAATACTGCTGAAACTGTCCCCTTTAATCCTGCTGCAAAAATCCCTTTCTTTAATAAATGTGACAGGTCCAAATCATAAAATAAAGTTTGAGGTTCCTTTATCTGTCCAGATCTGAGTTTTATCCTAAGATAAGCACAGGTCTGAGAATACAGTTTCCCACAGGTTTGCTTCAGGTCCGTGGAGCTCCACCAGAATCCGAGTGGCAACAGAAAATTTCAGGTCTGAGATTGTAATGGGAACACACTGCTGGTTTGGAACAGATAAGAAAAGAACGCTGATTGGGAACACACTGAGCGACAACAGGTAACAAAAAACGCTGATTGGCTGATTGGAAACACGCTGCCGGCAAACACTGCTGATTGGGAACACTGATAAAGTAAATACGAGGATCTAAAATTTGGCCCACGTGAGCTATCACAGCTTCACGTCACGTCTCAGCTACGTGAAATACACTTATATATATACACGTTTGAAACGTATTCCGAGTCGTTTGAAATATATTCACGGCTTTTGAAATATATCCACGGGCTTAGTTGTTTGAAATATATCCACGGGCTTTATAACACTTCGAAATATATATTCACGGGATTCAGATAAACCACGGGTTTGAAATATATATATTTACGGGATTCAGATAAGCCACGGGTTTGAAGTATATATATTCACGGGTTTCAGATAGCCACGGGTTTGAAGTATATATATTCACAGGTTTCAGATAGCCACGGGTTTGAAGTATATATCTACGGATTTCAAATGTATAGCCACGAGTATCTACGGATATCAAATGTATAGCCACGGGTTTGACATATATATCCACGGGTTTCAAATGTATAGCCACGGATTTGGAATATATATAGCCACGAGTTTGACAGAGTTTCAAAAAAAAAAATAGACAGTTGCCCGCAGATTGACTTTTCAGACCACGACTCCGATTTAAAAAAATGAGTTTTGAACTAGAGAAAACACCTGGAACACGATTGCTGAGGAATTCCACGTTGTAGCCGCCAGGCGAAGAGGAAGATAGCCGGATTCACGATTCCAAGCAAGACTGGCCAGCCAAAAAAAATTCCGCTCCCACGAAAACAGTCACCGCCACAAAGTTATTTCCTTAAAACAATGATCATGCAAGGGAAGAATCCATTTCTGTATCGAGATGGACGACTGTAAGCTTTTATCACAACGAGCAAAGCCGAGGCTAAGACTCAGTGAAGGCTGCCTGGCTTACAGAGGGCTCGACCTTAGAAAGGACTCAAGAGGTTGCGATGCAGAGAGAATTACTGTTCAAGAAAACCTCTTAACCTTGCTCTGATACCATAAAAGAATGTTGAATGAATTAATTTCGAATGAGCAAACAGCTCAAACATAATACAGAGATATTTACAATAATAGAAACATCAGGTTTCTATGTAGAATATAGAAACACTCAGTTTCATCAAAGAAACTGCTAAAAGAATACAAATAGCAACAGCTAAAAGGAATGAGCATTAAATGCTAAATAGGGATATTCTAATATATTCTAATATGAGAGCTCTTCTTTATTTCTGGAAAATGCCTTTTTACAGAGAAAATTTTCAGCAAATAAATTTCAGCAAAAACAGAAATTTCCAGCAAGCAAAACTTATCTGTTTTCAGCCCAACAGACAATCTGAAAAGTGCTGTACGAGCTGTACGGACCGTACGGATGTACGAACTGTACGAACGTACGGATGTACGGACCGTACGGACGGCCGTACGGACTTGTACGGACAACCCTCGAAAAATGTGCAGAAAATCGCCTCCTCGATATTCGTGCTGAAAATTAATTTTTCCACTGTTTTGCTCACAAAAAGTGCCTTTTTCTGCTTGTTCTTTATGCTGTTCGGATTTGCTGAAGTGCTGCCTGTATGTGTGCCAAATTGCTGCCTCTTTCTCCTCCTTGTCCAGAAATCTCCCTTGCTCCCTTGCTCTCCTTCTCCCAATCTGCTCATGAAAGAATGGATGATCTTTTTCCTCCTTTTCCTCCCTTAACCCAACCCTAAATGACTTTTGGGTGATCCCTAAATCCAATGGCTGAAATAGATTTAGATCAATGGCTGAGATTAAATGCTCATTTAAATCTCACTTTCTATTTTTTAATTCACCCCACTTTAATAAAGACCCACTTAGTCATTTATTTCCAAAGTCACTTTTCCTTTCTAATTTTTCATTGACTTTATAAAAGTCACTTTAAAATTAGACTTAGTAACTTTATCACTTAAAGTCACTTTCAAATTAGATTTAACTTTATAAAAAATTATAAAGTTACTTTAGGAGAAAAATTAAATTCTTTTGGACACTTTTCCGTAGGCCAAAGATCAAAGCCTTAGGGAACCACCTGTCCTCCGGTACCAAATTTCAACACTCCCTCTTACCGAGGAAGGTGTTCCTCACCACACCTATCTTGTCTCTGAAGTAGACATGCTTGCCCCGTGGTAAGGCTTTGGTAAGAATTTCAGCAACCTGCTCATCAGTGGAAATATACTCAAGCTTCACAGCTCCCTTCTGAACATAGTCTCTGATGAAATGATATTTGATCCCGATATGCTTTGACCTGTCATGAAATACTGGATTCTCCGTGAGTTTAATGCAACTCTGATTGTCACAGTAAATCACTGAAGGTCTCAATGACTGACCAAATAAGCCAAACAACATCTTGCGAAGCCAGATGGCCTCACAACTAGCTAGACTGGCTGCCATATACTCTGCTTCCGCTGAACTCAGTGCTACTGACTGCTGCTTCCGGCTGAACCATGACACTACTGCTGAACCCAACCCAAAACAACACCCTGAAGTGCTCTTCCTATCAGAAGCACAACCTGCCCAATCAGAATCAGTGTATCCTGCCAATCTCACTCCATCTCCCTGCCTGTAGTCCAGACCATAATCCACTGTCCCCTGCAAGTACCGAAGTGATTTACTGTGATAATCAGAGTTGCATTAAACTCACGGAGAATCCAGTATTTCATGACAGGTCAAAGCATATCGGGATCAGATATCATTTCATCAGAGACTATGTTCAGAAGGGAGCTGTGAAGCTTGAGTATATTTCCACTGATGAGCAGGTTGCTGATATTCTTACCAAAGCCTTACCACGGGGCAAGCATGTCTACTTCAGAGACAAGATGGGTGTGGTGAGGAACACCTTCCTCGGTAAGAGGGAGTGTTGAAATTTGGTACCGGAGGACAGGTGGTTCCCTAAGGCTTTGATCTTTGGCCTAGGGAAAAGTGTCAAAAAGAATTTAATTTTTCTCCTAAAGTAACTTTATAATTTTTTATAAAGTTAAATCTAATTTGAAAGTGACTTTAAGTGATAAAGTTACCAAGTCTAATTTTAAAGTGACTTTTATAAAGTCAATGAAAAATTAGAAAGGAAAAATGACTTTGGAAATAAATGACTAAGTGGGTCTTTATTAAAGTGGGGTGAATTAAAAAATAGAAAGTGAGATTTAAATGAGCATTTAATCTCAGCCATTGATCTAAATCTATTTCAGCCATTGGATTTAGGGATCACCCAAAAGTCATTTAGGGTTGGGTTAAGGGAGGAAAAGGAGGAAAAATTAAATTCTTTTGGACACTTTTCCCTAGGCCAAAGATCAAAGCCTTAGGGAACCACCTGTCCTCCGGTACCAAATTTCAACAAAGTCACTTTTCCTTTCTAATTTTACATTGACTTTATTAAAGTCACTTTAAAATTAGACTTTAGTAACTTTATCACTTAAAGTCACTTTTAAATTAGATTTGACTTTATAAAAATTATAAAGTCACTTTAGGAGAAAAATTAAATTCTTTTGGACACTTTTCCCTAGGCCAAAGATCAAAGCCTTAGGGGACCACCTGCCCTCCGGTACCAAATTTCAACATTTATAAGACAAAAAATCTCCATAAGTGGCTCATCTGACATTGGGCAGATTGTGTCAAGGGACAGAAACATATATCATCACCATTTGTCCCAGTAGAAAGGGCAAGGTGATGAGATCTAACTATAATGATCCAGTGTCCTAATTATGCTAGAAACAACAGGAGAACAACGATAAGGATTTTGAAGAGGAGCTGGAAGTTCAACAAAAGGATAGATAACTTAGATCATAATGACTTGCCAGAATATTATAACGGCCTCTGGACTGCAAGGATGTCATACACATACCAATACACTGATTGTATGTATGTATGATGCTGATATGATGCTAACTCAAAACATGATGCTATCACTTCTTCATGCAAAAGTCAAACCTCATGTGAGCTGAAGTTCTGATGTAACTAGAAATGGCTGAGGATGACTTCCTTTGATGCTGATTTGCCTTGATGAAGATGGTGTGTCTCTTACATTGCTTCAGATCTTTTGATACTTTTTTGCTAATGAGTTTTGTCATGTCATTTATCAGAAGCAGAATTCAATATAAGTATGAATGCATTTCCAAATGATTCAACAAGCCAAGCTTGCATATATTGACCTCTTTTGAAAGTCATAGGACACTGTAGATCGACATAGAAGTCCGATATGGAATGCCAGTTAGGGTGCTTTATGTTGGTGGGGACTTGAGTATATAAAAAAACATGCCTCAAAAGAACAAAATCATCATTGGGATGTATACTCATCTATCTTGTTATGGTTCATATATATCAATGCTTCCTTCCTGTGGCTCTGGAATATATAATGCCAAAAAAGAAAAGAATTCGTCAATGTCAACCGGACTGACTACTAATGGAATTACACAAAATCCATGTCATCGTTTACGAGTTTTCCAATACTCATTGTGAAAATTTGAGAATCCCACCTGAATCTACTACTGCAACAACTGATTAAACTTCTCCTATTTGTTAATTACTGAAACAAATTATCTACTGCTTCCTACAACAAATATCGAAGCTAATACTAGTGCAGCCTTCACTTAATTAATTAATTTGCCCAAAACAAGAACATAACAATAGAGAAAGATACACACAAGTGACACAATATTTTTTGGACAAATGTCCCCGGAAAAACCCAATGCGGGAAAATTGGTGCAGCAGATCTGAGGGTTTTTATTATTATGCAAAAGTATTCTGAATACAACTCTGGATGCCCTCCCGACAATCCAGTTACAGAGAAAATCACTAGCAAGAAAGACTAGTGAGATTACCTCACTCAACGCTGCTGATCTCAACTGATCCGGTAGATGAACTACGAGTTCCCCGGCTACTTTTGCATTGCCCCTGCATGGGCCTTGCGTCAGCCTCTAAGTCACTGCGTAAGCCCATCTGAGAATCGATTTGCCTTCAGGAGCCTTTTCCAACCCTCCCGGCTTAGAAATGTCAGCTCCTTTAGCAAATTCAGACGTCTGCATTGGAAGCTGCTGCGATGCTCTGTGTGGGGCTTGCGTGAGCCCTTCATGGCTTTGCATCACCCTCTCTGCCCTCTGCGCTGCCTCCTCTATGTCTTCCTGCCTCTCTGCTGAGTATTCTTGGCCCCGAAGAAGATCCTCCAGCCAAAACTCTCTTTGACCCTCTTTGCAACAACTCACTATCGAAATTCTCCTGGCAGTTGCTCTGCTTCAGAAAATTGAACTTCTGAACTCTCTGTGTGTCACTCCAAGTGACCCTCAAACTTCCTTAAATGAAGCTAATCAGTGGCTAAGATTATTTCTGCTTGATCCTCGTCTTCTTCTAGAAGTTACACCCACAGTTAGATTAAGACCCATTAATTGTTTTATTTTCCTTAGTTTAGACTTAGGGTCCCATTAAAAATAATTAATTATTTTAGTAAAACTGTTTCTGGGTGGAATTTCCCAAAACACTTTATGGGTTCTTTGGAATACATGTGCCCAAGCCTTCCTGCAAAATTTGAGACTTAGAGGACATCTGGTGCTACCATAAATCAGCACTCCCTCTTGGCGAGGAATGTGCTCTAGCAATGCCTCCCATTGACGCACCACCCTGACTTCATATCATCATCTTCTGCGTTGCTGATGTCTGACATGCTGTCCACCAACTACTGCACAAACGCTGCATCTGTATTGTTGCTGACCCTGCCACTGTCAACACTGCATCAGTGTTGCAACTCCCTCTGAATTTCTACATCTGTGCTGCTGCTGGCACTGCCACTGTCAACTGCCCTTGACTGCAAATTGTTGTTGCTATTGCATCAACAACAAAAAACATCCCAAATTACTGAACTAACTGTGTTCAATATGATACCATGTGAATGCTGGAGCCTCACTGCTGTTAATCTCTGCGCTGACCCTCTGAATCTTCTGCATTGCTGCTGACCTCTGCCATCTACATTGCTGCCAACTCTGCTCTGTGCTGTTTAGTGTCTAGCGCTCCTAGCCACTGTAACTGTCTCTTTGACACTCCTCGACACCATTTGACACTAGTCCATCTTGCTACTTCTGATCTGGTCTCCCGTAGCTAGGAATTGATCCAAGAGGTGGGCTCCTCGAGGATCTTGCCCATCTGTAGCTCTTTCGAACTACAACTCCAAATCATCCCACCTCCTTCTAGGAGGTATCTTGGCTGTCATGGCAAACTCCTCCTCAATCATTGCGGGCGCAACCTTCAGATCATGCTTCTCATCTTTGTCCTTCTTGAGAGGACACTGTGTAGTGTACCCTTCGATGCAAGGGCTACATTATCTTCCTCCTTCTTGGGCTTCGACCCACTGCTGCTGCTTTCGTTAAGCTTACACTTGACCAAGTCTCTCCTCAACTCCTCTTGCTTGAGAGCTGCCCACATCTCATCCCAATTGGGCAAAATCGCCCTACCTAGGATACTCTGGACAAAGACTTGCCACTCATTTGAGACAAAATTGAGGGCCAGTCTAACCAACTCTGAGTCTGGAGGTGTAGACCCCACAATAGATAACTCATCACGGGACTCCTGAAGCTTCATGAGAATGGATCCACACGCTCCCCCTTCTACATCTGAGTAGATCTCAATTTCTGCTCAAGGTACATCTTTTGCTGCTTGGAAAATCCCTGATACAGCGTAAACAACGCATCCCACATCTCCTTAGCAGTCCCTTTGCTAGCGATGTGACAAACAACATGATTCTTCACTCCGTCGAGGATCATCCTTTTTGCCTTTTCCATTTCAGCTCAGTACTTCTTCAACAGATCTGCATCTGTAGGCACAACCACCATGCTGTCCACGTATGTCTTGAGGGCATGCTCATCTAGAAGGAATGACATCCTTGCCTTTCAGATGACATAGTTGGATGCTCCGTCCAATCTATCGTGATCCCTCAATCCACTGGTTGCTATTTTTGCCACTGAAAAAATGTCGAAAATCTCCTCTCTGGTTCTTATTGCTGCTCTCAGCCAATAAGAAAACAAACTTCTTGGCGGGAAGTCTTACTGAGGAAAAGTTACCTCCCAGTGCTTCTCTTCTCTTCTGACGTTTTTTTTTTCTTTTTTTTCTGCCCAACAAAACTGCCTGCAGAAAATATTGCGTCCCACCAGCTTCTCCTCACGTTGAGGCTTCAACGCTGCTCCCTCTGCCATGACCAACTTTCGAACTAGGAGTCCTACCTCTCTGTCGACTCACTCAGAGAGACTACCTTGAAAATTTGCCCTTCGGCTTAGACTGCGCAAACCCTTTGGGGTTTCGAATTGCTGCCTCCTATAGCTTTTTCGATCTCCCTCTTCTGCTCAGCGTTGGGTTCTCTGGCACTGTTCTTCTTGATTCACCTGTATTGCTCTGATACCGTGTGAGAATTCGAGAATCCCACCCGAATCTACTACTGCAGCAACTGATTAAATTTCTCTGATTTGTTAATTACCGAAAAAAATTATCTACTGCTTCCTACAACAAATATCGGAGCTAATACAACTACAGCCTTCACTTAATTAATTAATTTGCTCAAAACAAGAATAGAACAATAGAGAAAGATACACACAAGTGACGCTGTATTTTTTGGACAAATGTCCCCAGAAAAGCCCAATGCAAGAAAACCAGTGCAACAGATTTGAGGGTTTTTATTATTATGCAGGAGTATTCTGAATACAACTCTGGATGCCTTCCCGACACTGGTGAGATTATCTCACTCAACACTGCTGATCCCGACTGATTTGACCACTGAACTGCGAGTTCCCCGGCTACTTCTGCGCTGTCCCTTCGTGGGCCTTGCGTCAACCTCTAAGTCAATGCGTCAACGCAACCGAGAATCGATCTGCCTTCAGGAGCCTTTTCCAGCCCTCTCGGCTCAGAAACATAATCTCCTTCATTGAATTTAGACCTTTGTGCTGGAAGCTGCTATGCTTCTCTGTGTGGGGCCTACGTGAGCCCTTCTTGGCTCTGCATCAACCTCTCTGCCCTCTACACTGCCTCCTCTGTGTGTCTTTCTGCCTTTCTGCTGAGTATTCTTGGCTTCAGAGAAGATCCTCTAGCCAAAACTCTCTCTGCCCCTCTCTGCAACAGCTCACTATCAAAATTCTCTCGGCATTTGCTTTGCTTTAGAAAATCAAACTTTTGAACTCTCCGTGTGTCTGTCCAAGTGACCCTCAAGCTTCCTTAAATAATCTCCTCGTTGACATTCAACAGCCCAGATTAGAAGCTAATCAATGGCTAAGATCATTTTTGCTTGATCCTCGTCTTCTTCTGGAAGCTACACCCACAGTTAGATTAATACCCATTAATTATTTTATTTTCCTAAGTTTAGACTTAGGGACCCATTAAAAATAATTAATATATTTTAATAAAACTATTTTTGGGTTCTTTGGAATACATGTGCTCAAGCCTCCCTGCAAAATTTGAGACTTAGAGCACATCTGATGCTACCAGAAATCAACACTCTTCACTCAGAAAAAATGTATCGTGACTTGTGCAAAGTTAGCAGCTTCATATTAAAATGTGCTCCCCTTCATTCTCCTATATTAAGGAATTTGTCCAAGTAGGGATCAGTTGCCTCGGTTCGGCCCTTAACTGTGGTAATTTCATCTTCAGGACTCTACCAATCACCAAGCATTCCAAAACAGGGGAAAATGTTAAAACTCAGAGCCTCACTACTACAATATCTAACACACAACCATTCGACATATTGGTATTAAGCGATATCCATACTGAGTTTTATATTTGTGATTTTAATGTAATAAGGGTCAAGCTTTTCGTGGGCCCTGAAGGGTAAACCACCAACCACAGCCGGATCCTCGTCATGCAAATTCTATAGGTAATGAGTGGATGCTTTCCTATATGATAGAAATTGTAGCAACTAGAGCTTTTCACTTCGACGCAATGCCACATGAATCATGCCGTGGATTATGAACAGTTTATGTGTGTATCAATAGTCAGTGCGAATTCATTACTTGTTCGCTGTACTTTTTGCAGGCATCCGACTTCACAACAGAGATAGCTTTAGAGTGACAAAAACTTGTTTTGTAACGCAATCTTTGCAGAAGATAATTCCCTCGAACTAAGTCATTCAACACAGACAAAATAATTTGCAAGTTGACTCACTTCAACACTTTTCCTTCGATAATCTCAGATAGTGTGAGTTACAAGGAACTTTTCCATTTTTTAGAGATGCGAGCTTCCAGATCTGCGGATAGATGTATGATCTCCAAAATTATCAAACTAAGAATCGTAACACAAAAATCCTAAGCCGCAAGGTTGTATTCTGTTGTCGATTTCAGAACAAGTATTTTCCATCTGCAGAAGAAAAGAACGACCCTTGTGCCTAGAAACCCTCACCAATATGATCCAAAAGAAAATTTCTTGAGCGCAGACAAAAGGAAGAATCCACACATTTTTTCCTTTGATTTTGCTCAACTTGACTCATCTGTAGAAAGAACACTTCGCGCTTTTGCTTCTTCAGAAGTTTGGTTTTCTTGGAAAGCAATGCACAAAATGTGTTTGGGCTGATACCCTAAGAGGGCCGCAATCTATCTGCCTGTGAAAAAGACATAAACGAATCCACTAGATGTAAACCTAAAACCCAAACGAATCACCAAAAAGAAATTAACTCTCTGTCTGTTTCTTGGCCGCAGGTAATTTAGAGATTTTATATGATCTTCAAACATCTTCACTCTTGATCCACAAAAATGCAGCCTAGTCACTGTTTGCAAAAGTCCCTAGAACTGCAAGCTTCTTCATCTAGGAGCTCAATCCAGACTTCTTGAATTCCTTTATTTTCTTCCCGTCGCTATGCAAACAAACTTGAGTTTTTGTTTCTTCTGCTTGGGCTTGTGCTCACTGGCTCTGATACCATATTAAATTTAGGACATGTTCTTTTAGAAACTTCAGTATTCCATATTAGCCCAATTATTAATTCAATCACATGAATATTGACAGTTACTAAAGAAAGAACATATGCAATAGATGACGAAGACGAGCCAAGGCCAGAGAACACAATAATATGGCACAAGCCAGGGAAAAACCCCAATATGGGGAAACCCTTGATCAAATCTTCTCATTAATATCAATTGTTCAGCAGAGAGAGAGAGAGAGTAGAATAGAACATAGTCAAACTGATTTTTTATTTTAAACCTTGGACAAGAAAGTGGCTCAATGACCGCAACTCCAGCACAACGTCAACAGTGGTTACTCCTGGACTGGTTAGGGCTGCATGCTGTATGCTGCTGCCTCACTCAATCAACCCAACACACCTCCATTCCTACTGCGGCTAACCCTGACATATAAGGAGCTTCCCCTTTGCTGGCCCTTAGGGATGATATAGATCTAAGACATGCTGCTCTCGACCCTCTGAACTAGAATCTGCGGCCCTTCCAGAGACAACAGATCAAGAGAGTGGTCTCACAAGATAAGAGATTCTCCTTTAAGATGATCATAAATAGGCCCAGAAATCATTACACAATTCGGCCTCATATTCTGTTCTTTGATTTGATCCTGAAATGACAAGAAGGCCCATACAAAGTGCACGAAATTTTCCCTTTGTCCAGCGGCTGTCTCACATGATAATCTTGATCCTGTGGCAAGGAAGAAAAGCCCAAAACAGAAATCTCTTCAACCTTCTTCTGAACTCGGCTACCTCAGACTTGCTTTGAGGCATTTTATATGACTAATGAGAATGGAGGACACCTATATATATAACAATTTGTCCTTATGGAGGTGAAGCCGACCTTAACATTTTGGAGGCAAATTTGAATTTCCAAATTTGGTGATCTTAAGGTCAATTTTGGACCTGTCGAAAAGAGGAATTCAATGCCACAATAATCTTCCTCAAAGGAGCAGACCAAAGTGGAATTTGGCCCTAGTTGCCAATTTTAACGCTTTTAGAATCCCTTTGGCTACACTATTGTGTTGAGGGGCATATCTATGTTGTTAAAATTACACAGGACTTGCACCTGGTTTCACATTCACACCCACTTGGGGGTTTTGAACCTAGGACATTGTGTTAATAGAAGCTCAATCAAGTTGCTGATTGATCCTAGATGACAGTCTTGTTGAATTTTTTTTTCTGGAATCTTGAAATTTTATGCTTTTATTTTATTGTGTTGTGGGGGAAAACAATGAATTCTAATGCTAATATATATGCTAACAAGTATGGCCATGAGCTCCAAAATTACATCCAATGTGAATGCAAAGGTAGCTCCTATAAAAAAGTGGAATGCAAAGGCAACTCCTATAGAGAGTAAATAAATATCTAATTAGCTAACTAAAAGGAGAGGTACAAGGTACATACAAAATGCATAGAAGCTTCAAATCAATGTGAAGTCAAGGCATGTTAGAGCTAGATGTTGAGATTGGGTAAGGGGCAAACAAGTAAACTCCTCAGCTGTGTCCTTTGTCATTGTGGAGGAGTAGATGCATGGTTTGATGATGTCATTTGAAGGAAGTATGAGGCCAAGGGTGTTGGCTTATGATATCATGTGAGGAGCGCTAAAACATGAGGGTCCATCTGTCTTGACATTCAGAGCCATTGGTAAGAAGCTTAGAAGAGTAGTTTCTCACTCGGACTTGAAGAGTAGACCTTGTGTGGCAGGAGCTTGACTTGTGTATCTCTTAGATCTAGTCTATCTTTTGGACTAGTAGTGTCTATCTTGGGGTCTGAAGTGGCAACTCCTCATGGATCTTGAGGAGGCTGATCAATCTGTTAGGGAAGGGACACGAGTGAGAGGAAAATGTGGTCTCATAGTGTTGGAATCTGATGTGGTGTGGATCTGCTTACGACTTGTTACCCCAAGATGATGACAACTAAGAAGAAATAAGTGATTCTTCTAATGATCTCTTATTGGATAGTTGTACATGAAGACTATGATCTATGCCAAAAAATCTCTCCCATGAAGAGAGGAAGGCATTTTTGGTTAGGATAGTGAAAGAAAGTGACCTCTAGTTCCCCTAGTCTCAATAAAAGCAATATGTCTCCCTTTGATCTGATAGGAGATAGGACATAGAAAAATTAAATGGTTCTTTGACTCAGTCTCCTATAAGTGGCACGAGTGGGAGATCCTATTTGACCAAAAGATGTGGTGATCAATTTCAACCCGATGTTGGTGAGAGCCTTTCTTGAATTGGCCAATGGAGGCATTGAGGGCATGCATTCATTGTGCGTGCATAATGAAGGTCTAACCATAATTCCAACAAGTAGTTGCAAAAATTGTTCGAAATAAAAGGCCATCTTAGAGCTAAGACCCTTAGGAGGTGCAACTGAAGTGACCTTAATACATTGTTTGTGTATATCCTCTTTGATTATCTCATTCATGGCCAATTTGTTTAACATGTATCTGAAAGGGGGGAATTGATATGCTCAAATGTCCATTGACAAAAGAAATTGAGAAGTCTTTCAAAACCAACAATGAATTCACAGTAGGGGGCCTATCGAGGTAATAACACCATTGGGAGATCCTTTGACCAAAAGATATGGTGATTTGTTTGAACTGGATGTTGGTGAGAGCCTTAATTGAATTGGCCAAGGGAGGCATTGCGGGTATGCATTTATTGTGCATGCATATATGAAGGTCTAACCATAATTCCAACTAGTAGTTGCAAAAGGTGTTTGAAATAAAAGGCCATCTTAGAGCTAAGACCCCCAGGAGCTATAATTGAAGTGACCTGAATACATTGTTTGTGTATATCCTCTTTAATTATCTCATTCATGGTTGGTTTGTTTAAAACGTATTTGAAAGGGAGGAGTTGATATGGTGAAATGTCTATTAACAAAAGAAATCGAGAAGTCTTTCAAGACCTAATGAATTCACATTAGGGGGCTTATTGAGGTAATAGCCTTAGAAGATCATATTGCAAGATATGCTTATTAATCCGTGTACAATGTCGAGACCCCAAGAGCTTTGACTTTGTGAAGGAAGGAGATAAGCCTGGAAATGGTCACGAGGTGTAAAAGACAAGACTTAAACTCTGTTAAGACTATTGGTTAGGGAAGCAAGTGTTTGCTCTAAATATTATGTCAAAGGAGAAGAGTTTAGACTTTATCCATCCTGGTGCACTTGCTCTAAAGCAAACTCAACCCCTAGACCTTAGATTTGTAAGTGATAGTGGCTTGGATACCTGTGTCCAAGAGGTGCATCTAGGATGAGATATCTTGTAAAAGATTTCAAAAGCATTGTCTCTCAAGTTGTGAGGGAATAATTTCCCTTGTTAAGTTGGTGCTAGAAAGCAAGTCTTAGAATAAAATGGGGCCTTGAGAATTGAACATCCAATAAGTGTAGATGATCTTGATATTTTCCCCTTTGAGGTGGAAATGGAAGTGAGAGACGATGTTGTAACCCTAGGGTCAACCTCTGCCTGAAAGGAGGCTAGTGCCTAGGACATCTATGCAAGATGGATAAAAAGTCCTTGTTTCATTACTTTATACATGATTTGCTTAGAGATATTCTTTAAAAATGTAATGTATGGGTAGCTCTTGGAGAAAAGACAAACCCTCTCAAGATGGCCACGCTATCTGTGAAAAATGACTTAGTAAAGTTGTAGTATGCTGAAAGAAAGAAAAAGTGGAAGATTTGTAGTTGAAATTATGAAAGACTAAAGAAGTGGAATGCTGAAAATGTGGAGCGCAGTTTAAAGTTACTTTTAATAAAGATGAATAGATGCTGTGAGCTATTTAAAGCAGAAGTAAATCTGTTTAATTAAAAAGAACCAACAACTTCTTTACACATTTTCCAAGGAAGAATAACACATAAATGACTTACAGTGAGAGAAAGTAAACATATCATAATCAACATATAGTTGGAATCATCCATAAATTTCTATTACTTCTCCAAGAAAATCTTGTACATTACATAGCAAAATTGTCTCTCTGAGGCCAAAATTCGGAACCCCAAAACTGGTCCCTTCATCTCTTTTTAAAGAAATTGTTACATTGAAAACAATTACAAAACTGATAACTGTCAAAACTACTTCTAACTATTCGATTCCTCATGAAAGTTAAAAGACCTAACTATTTCTAATTTTGAGATTACAAAAAATGAGATATTTTCCAAAATTTGAAATTAAGTAAACATAATCATTCAATAACTTGAGACTCTTGTGTAGGCTCACTTGATAAAGCTCCAGGTTCCACAACTCGAACCTTTGTTGGGGAAATTAGACTATGACATATCTTCCATATTGCCAAGTCAGGAACTGGACATTGCACCATCCTGTTGTAAGCCACACTTAAATTGGTTACCTTGCTGTATATTGGCTTCTCAGTGAACAGAGTTTTGATTAACCATAATGTAAAGTTTTGTAGATGTTCTATGCTAAGAGCAATTTCACTTTTCTCACAGCAATCATACAAGTAGATAAGCAAAAATGCAGATAGAACATATAAGCAGATCTTACAGAAGACAAATCAGAAACAAGAAAAATGTATGTGTTTGTTTCGGCGGTCAACAGGATGCTTCAACCAGCAAAGTCTCCTTTGGTCAGCCAGCCCAGCATGTGTCACAACAACCCTTCAACCAGTAGATGAGTCAACCCAAGTCAGTTCTACAAAAGTCAACGCTGTCCTGAAAAGTCAACGCAGGGGCAGCAAGCTAAAAGTCAACGCAGCAGCAAAACGGTCAACCCTTTGACCTCGATTTTTGTGCCAGGTAGTATGGCCTTCAAAAATCGAACCTCCCACAAGTTTTCAGCTTGTTTGGACCAAGCGTTGACCAAAGTCAACGCTGGTCAAACTTCTGCGAAACCCTAGCAGCAGAAACCCTAGCAGCAGAAAATCCTCTTCGTCCTTCCCACGTGTGGCTGAAATTCGTCCTCCAGGTAGCTCGTACTTTTTAGGATGAGAGAGGAAGATGTGAGTTGTTTTTGTGATCAAATTCTCTCCAACTTTTCCTGTATATATATATCCATCAATGAGGGTGTGTGACACATTTGTTGGGCATGTGAGCCTACATTACAAAACTCGCTGACCTTTGCACATATAATTTATTAAGAATAATAAATTCAAAATATAAGTTCTGCTCATCGGATTAAGACTATTTTTATATGGATTTTACACCTCTCAGAAAGAGGAATCCAACAAAAATATTAGCCTCTTAATCTGAGCATCAGAACATGGAGTTTGGACCTAGTTGTCCAAATTTAACACTCCCTCTCAACTAGGGAGAACTCCATCTATTAGTGCAATTAACATCGTGAGTCATCCCGCCGAAACTTGCTTTGCTGGCTTCTTTATTTCAGAACAGAAGTGGGTTAGTCACAAAGACATCATTCCCCGACTGACATAATCAGTCCAGAGGTCCCAGACCTCACAAATCTTGATCCCAGATCAAGTGGTTGGACCATGCCATCCTAGATAGAGAGTACGGCAATCTCTGATGCGTCCATCAGTCTTTGCTAATAGTCTCTAGCTTTTCCACACCTCATTGGCCAAATGAGAGGTACTTCCCCTGAGCCCTGAACTCAATGGGTAGGATGCATACGGGGCACAGATTAAATGAGTGGCGAACCAGCTCAATAATCACAAGGGTGGGGCAGAAGCATTATGAGTGCTTATAGCTCCGAGAAGCTATCCCCAAAGCCCCCCAGAGCTCCCAGAGCTCATTGTCCAACAGGACCCACATCATAGGGTCTTTCCACGACACCAAGACTATCACGGAAGGTTAGGAACTTGACCTTCCCCAGGGGCTTAGTGAGAATATCCGCGACCTGCTCATCAGTTCCTATATGATCGAGCCTTACGGCGCCTCGCTGTACCATATCCCGGATAAAGTGGTACCTGATATCAATATGCTTGGATCGGTCGTGGAACACAGGATTCTCAGTCATACGAATCCCACTCTGATTATCACAGAGTATTACAGTGGTATCTAGCACATGTTGGAACAACTCACTAAAGAGCTTCCTCAACCAAACTGCTTCACAACAGGCCATACTAGCAGCAATGTATTCGGCCTCCGCGGTGCTCAAAGCCACCGACTTCTGCTTCTTGCTCATCCATGAGATCGAAGCAGAACCAAGATTGAAACAGCATCCAGATGTGCTCTTACGATCCACCACACTGCCAGCCCAATCGGCATCAGTATATCCCCGGAGTATCACACTCCCGGCAGTGTATCTCAGCCCATGGTTTATCGTGCCCCGAAGATATCTCAAAAGATTCTTGGCACCAACCCAGTGAAAATGATGAGGCTCAACCATCTGTTGACTCAAAGTATTCACTGCAAAACATATGTCCGGACGGGTGTTCACTAAGAACATCAAAGCTCCTATGAGTTGACGATACTCAGTAGGATTGGCCAAGATAGGCCCTGCAGCGCTGCCACTCAACTTCTTAAAGTTGAGTTCCATTGGTGTCGACACGGACTTACAGTCCACCATCCCAAATCTTTCCAGAAGCTTCACAATATACTTTCCTTGAGAAAGGAAAATCTCTCCAGGTCTCTGCCAGACCTCCAGGCCTAGGAAATAGTGCATCAGTCCTAGGTCTTTCATCTCGAACTCAGCAGCAAGCTCCCTCTTACATTGATGAATGAGAGGGTCATCACCTGTCAGGAAGAGGTCGTCCACATACAGCACTAGAATGAGAGGCTTTCCTTCCTCAACCTTAAAGTAAAGGTTTGGATTAGCATTGCTTCGAGTGAAGCCCAGCTTCATCAAGTAACTATCCATCCTCTCATACCAAGCTCTGGGTGCTTGCTTTAACCCATAGAGGGCTTTCTTCAACCTGCAGACATAAGTGTCTCGATTTTGAACTTCAAATCCCAGAGGTTGTTCTACATACACCTCTTCCTTTATTGCACCATGCAGAAAAGCAGTCTTGACATCCATCTGATGAAGACTCCATCCTTGCGTAGCAGCAAGGGCCATGATGGATCGGATGGTGGTATATCGAGCCACAGGTGCAAATATATCGTCATAGTCAATTCCTTCCTTTTGAGAGAAGCCACGGGAAACAAATCTTGCCTTAAACTTTTCAGCACTCCCATCAGATCCATGTTTAATCTTGTAGAGCCATTTAGCGGTGACAACAGATTTGTCCTTCAGTCTCGGGACCACATCCCAGACATCATTCTTCATAATAGCCTCATATTCTTCATGCATAGCATCCTTCCAGACTTGATGCTTGATGGCTTCTTCAAAAGATCCAGGTTCAGATTGTATAATAGTACTCATGGCAGCTAGATACCCTTGGTATCTACACGGCTTCTTGCTTTCTCGGAATGTTCCCCTTGGGGCAGCATGACCCTCAGCATCTTCGAGGGTGTCCCTGAGCCATGATGGCCTCTTTCCTAGAGAAGGGGAAGGATCAATAGGGTCCGTTGGCTCTTCAACATCAGGCATAGTCTCATCCTGGGGTTCTTCCAGATTTCCAGGTCTTTCTTCATGGTTTTCTTCAGATCTAGGAAGATCTACTACTTTCTTCAGGGAAGCATCTTCGTCAAAAGTGACATCATGGCTTATCTCTACTTCCCTTTGACCAGGTACATAGACTCTATATGCCTTAGAAGTCTCACTGTAGCCCACAAACATTCCTTTCTTCCCAGTAGCGTCCAACTTACTTCTCTTTTCTTTCGGCACATGAAAATAGACAGGACATCCAAAAAATTCTAAAATGTGAGACATCAGGTTTCTTACCAGAGAAAACCTCTTCGGGAGTTTTGGAGTCCAAAGCGGAATGAGGGCATCGGTTTTGAATGTACACAGCAGTATTTGCAGCTTCTCCCCACATAAACTTTGGAAGACCCTGGTCACATAGCATGGCACGGGCAGCTTCCACAATAGTCCTATTCTTGTGTTCAACAACACCATTCTGCTCAGGAGTATATGCAGTGGTAGTCTCCCTCTTAATGCTAGCTTCTCTGCAAAAGTCTTTGAACTCATTTGACTCATATTCAGTGCCATTGTCAGTCCTCAAAATCTTGATCTTCTTTCCGGTCATATTTTCCACCAAGGCTTTGAAGGTACGGAACCACATGAAAGCCTCATCCTTCTTCTTCAAGAAGTATATCCAGGTTTTGCGAGAGAAGTCATCAGTAAATGTCATATAGTAAGAACATCCCCCCAGGGATGTTACAGGCAACATACCGGAAAGATCAGAATGGACCAGTTGCAATATCTCAGATGTCTTTGTGACACTTGAGGGGAAAGGTCCCCTTGTATGTTTTCCTTCAGCACAACCCTTACATACACCTTTATGATTATTTCCAAAATCAGGCATCCCTGTCACCACCTTCCTTGCTTCGGGAAGAGCCTTGTAATGAAGGTGTCCAAATCTTCGGTGCCATAGTTCGGTTTGACGGATAGTATCACAAGTCATAGCTCCCAACGGACTCCCTCCAACCTGGTAGAGTGTACCAACTCTAAAACCAATTGAGATAGCTTCCTTGAAGCTCTTCTTCCACATGAGTACCTTTCCATCAGAGAAAGTTACATTGAATCCTTTGTCTTCCATGGCAGATACAGACACAAGGTTCTTCTTCAATTTGGGTACATAGAGTACATCTTGTAGATGGAGGACTTGTCCTTGAGACAAGTGGAGGGTCACAGTCCCGGTCCCTTTCACAGGATAAGTGGCATTATCCCCAAGGGTAATTTCTAGATTAGTATCCCTTTCAACCATGTCAGAAAGTGCTTCCTTGAATCCGGTGATGTGTCTTGAGGCACCACTATCGATTAGCCAGACATCCATAGTGTCGGGCGGAGATGCAGCTGAGAGAGCAGATATTAGAATATACTCATTTCTTTTATCAACAACATTAGACTCGTCATACCTGGTATTTCTGGTCCTTTTAGAAGGTGGATGGTTTCCTTCAAAGTGAGCCTTCCTCTTTCCTTTGGATTTGTCATTTCTTTGATTCCCATTCCTTCGGTTGTTGTTGTCGTCACTATCGGGAGAATTCTTCTGGAAGGGGCATTCTCTAGCATAGTGTCCAGTCCTATGGCAGGTGAAACATTTACCCTTCTTCTTTTGAGTCTTAGTACTTCCTTTGTCCTTGGAACCACCAGAGTTCTTCTTTCGGGAATGAGCAACATAGGCATCATTTCTTTCATTATCAAATTCCTTCATCCTTGTTTCTTCTTGCATACATCTAGACAGAAGCTCATCAAATTTAGGGATGGTATTATTGTTGAGAATGGTAGTTGTGAATACTTGCCATTCATATGGAAGTCCTCCAAGTGCGGTGAGAACCATCTCACGATCAGCTATTGTCTCCCCAATAGCTAGCAGATTGTTCCTGGTTTCGGTCAACTTCATAAAGAAAGTTTGAATAGACTCGTCTCGGCCCTTCTTCATATTCTTCAACTTGTTCTTGAGGAATAGCACTTGGTTCACATTGTTTACTCGGAACATAAGTATCAGTTTGTCATACATCTCCTTGGATGTGCATAGTTCAGATATGTAGGCAACCAGACTCTTATTTATGGATTCCCTGATCAGCAGTTTTGCTCTGATTTCTCCCTTCTTATACTTGTGTTTAATAGAAGCAGAGGCATTTGATGGAGGTTCTTGAATCTTCCCTGTCACATGATCTAGGAGATCATGATCTTCTAATTTGAGATCTAATAACATCTTCCAGGCATGGAAGTCATCACTTCCAGTCAGCTTGTCATTCTCCCTGAATTCAAGCTTAGAGGAATCCATTTCCTTCGATGATGATTGCTATAGATAGAGTTTGTCTTCACCTCAGCTCTGATACCATGTAAAGTTTTGTAGATGTTCTATGCTAAGAGCAATTTCACTTTTCTCACAGCAATCATACAAGTAGATAAGCAAAAATGCAGATAGAACATATAAGCAGATCTTACAGAAGACAAATCAGAAACAAGAAAAATGTATGTGTTTGTTTCGGCAGTCAACAGGATGCTTCAACCAGCAAAGTCTCCTTTGGTCAGCCAGCCCAGCATGTGTCACAACAACCCTTCAACCAGTAGATGAGTCAACCCAAGTCAGTTCTACAAAAGTCAACGCTGTCCTGAAAAGTCAATGCAGGGGCAGCAAGCTAAAAGTCAACGCAGCAGCAAAACGGTCAACCCTTTGACCTCGATTTTTGTGCCAGGTAGTATGGCCTTCAAAAATCGAACCTCCCACAAGTTTTCAGCTTGTTTGGACCAAGCGTTGACCAAAGTCAACGCTGGTCAAACTTCTGCGAAACCCTAGCAGCAGAAACCCTAGCAGCAGAAAAATCCTCTTCGTCCTTCCCACGTGTGGCTGAAATTCGTCCTCCAGGTAGCTCGTACTTTTTAGGATGAGAGAGGAAGATGTGAGTTGTTTTTGTGATCAAATTCTCTCCAACTTTTCCTGTATATATATATCCATCAATGAGGGTGTGTGACACATCTGTTGGGCATGTGAGCCTACATTACAAAATTGGCTGACCTTTGCACATATAATTTATTAAGAATAATAAATTCAAAATATAAGTTCTGCTCATCGGATTAAGACTATTTTTATATGGATTTTACACCTCTCAGAAAGAGGAATCCAACAAAAATATTAGCCTCTTAATCTGAGCATCAGAACATGGAGTTTGGACCTAGTTGTCCAAATTTAACACATAACAACTGAAAATCCCTCTGCAAATGATTTACAATTGTTGTGCCTTTTAAAATTGTCGTTCTTTCATGAGAAGAATTAATCTTACTCTTAGCCTCCACGAGCAATGTTTCATATTGTTCCCAAGGGAGGAGATTTCCCTGCTGATCCAAACATGAAGGTAACCCGACTCGAACTCTTTTGTCAAAATTAGAATTAAAAGCTACCATTGATTCTCTAACCTCCAATAGTCTACTTTCCACATTCTTCCTGTATATGTTTTTTTGCACCAACTTACTTATTTCTAACACCATAGATGTTCTATCTACAATGTCCACTGCCTTCAATTCAAGGGAAGATTTGACATTCAAATAATCAATCATCTTTTTGGCCAGCTGTGCACTTTCCTGTGACTAAGCTTTATTGGTGTAAATAATGGATTTAGTAGCCTTTATGATTGTTTTCTCTTCATCCATGACCACCATATGATCCTAGACTGCTTTGACCTCAGATTTTAAGACTTTAAGTTTTAACTTTTAACAAGTTAAAGTTATGGACCACGGTTTACGATTTATCATTTTAGTTTTTACCCTAACCTAAACGACAAGTGCTGAGGGGTTCATTGCCTGCTGAGAGGTTCATTGCCTGCTGAGAGAGGTTCATTGTCGACTCTCTAGACTCCAGTGCCATCATCGCGGATGTCGGAGAGACATAGCTGCATAGTGCAATGTTCTAACTTCTGATCCCTGAATTGTTGAACGCCGTCGGCTGCCGGCATCGTTGGTCCTGGACTCCTAGTATTTACCGTTTTACGTTATCATTTTGTTAAACTTAGTGTTTTACGTTGTAGAAATTTCTCATTTCCCACCCCGGTTTTCAGTTTCTCCTTATTTCTCCCATATAGTCAAATGCCATTTCCCATAACCATACATTTAACAAGCTGGAAAAAATAAATTCGCTGAAAACACAAATTCTGGAAATTTTACAGAATGCTGGAAATTGCAGAAATAAAAATCAGCAGTAATAAACATCCATTAAAACACATTTGAACACTGAGATTTTTGGTCAATGTGATCCTGGAAAAACCCCCTACAACTCTTGGGGAAAACCAGTTTGAGAGCTCTTCTTTATTTCTGGAAAATGCCTTTTTACAGTAAGAGAAATATTCAGCAAAAATCAACAAGCAAACTTTTACAACTTATCTCAACCTTGCTGAAACTCCGCCTTGCTGAAACTCCGCCCTGCTGAAACTCCACTGTACAGACTTGCTGAAACTCAATCTTGCTTAAACTCCGCCCTGCTGAAACTTCGCTGTACAGACTTGCTGAAACTCCGCTCTGTTGAAACTCCGCTGCTGAAACTCCGCAGCTCACTGTCTATAAATCTCCCTTGCTCTCTTGCTCTCCTTCTCTCAATCTGCTCATGAAAGAATTAATGACCTTTTCCTCCTTTTCCTCCTTTAATCTAACCCCAAGTGACTTTTGGGTGATCCAAGTGACTTTTGAGTGATCCCTAATTCCAATGGCTGAAATAGATTGAGATCTAAGGCTGAGATTAAATGCTCATTTAAATCTCACTTTTTATTTTTTAATTCACCCCACTTTAATAAAGACCCACTTAGTCATTTATTTCCAAAGTCATTTTTCCTTTCTAATTTTTCATTGACTTTATAAAAGTCACTTTAAAATTAGACTTAGTAACTTTATCACTTAAAGTCACTTTTAAATTAGATTTAACTTTATAAAATTATAAAGTCACTTTAGGAGAAAAATTAAATTCTTTTGGACACTTTTCCCTAGGCCAAAGATCAAAGCCTAAGGGAACCACCTGTCCTTTGGTACCAAATTTCAACATACGTTATCGATTTCTGTGTGTTTATACTATTCAGTTTTGGTCAGTGCAAGCAGGCTAGCAACACTATAGCATGTTTATGTGAAGGTGAAGTCCAGTTTTTTGTCAAAAAAATAATCTTAGTATGAGCAAGCGACAAATGATAGAAAATGTCACAAATCAGAGTATAAAATATGCCTTCTTTTATTTAAATATCAGTCCACCCTTACAGAGCATGATTTCTTAACACTCAGCATATCATAAATGAATATAGCAGAAGTAAAACTCAGAAATAGACACAGTGGAACCTCGAAGGGAAGAGTGAGCTGGATAGTCCACTGAACACATTCAATACCTGAGTTTTCCATTATTAAGACTCAAGTTTCTATCCCCTTGCATCAACAGTGATTTCAGCTCTCTTCTAGGCACCACACAGCTCAGGAATATGTCCCTCAGGGATTGATAATATGCACAGCAAAGGGAAACTCCAGTCTTTGGTTCGAATCAGCTAGGGAATCCTCTTAACTCAGTCTCTTTCTTGTTGTGCGTACACTCCAGCATTGTATAGAGAGATTACCGTCCCTTTTCAGCCACAAATACGCCCCTCTTATGACATGAACTCGGCCCAACTATGTAAGAACGTGACCAACAAAGATTTGAGTGCCTCCCAACCACAGAAAGTTAAAACACAATCAAAGGAACCAATAAGTACTCTTCTCACATTACCCTAGACTTTATGTTACTCTTGGACCTAAATAGTCTAAATCCGGCCATGACAACACACTGTTTATCACAGATTTCACTCATTTTTGTAGTTATTGGAATAATAACTAATAATGATGGAACAGAGTAAAGAGAAAGGCATATAAATAAATGATGAGATAATTTTATTAACATCCAGAAATGACCAAATATTTTTTTAAATACATATCTGATATTTGTCAATTTTCTTTTTTCAGTTTCATTTACATCATCATCATTCATGGCAACTTCAAGTTCAGCCATTCATGAGGCAGAGGAAGTGGCACATGAAATTGAATCAACCCATAAAGTTGATCCAAAGTCACCACTTTGGAAATATGTAACTACTGTTGGGAAGATCCAAGGAGGTGGATCATTGGCATGGGTTTGCAGTGAGTGTAAAAAGGAGTTTAAGGGGTCATACACATGGGTTAAAGTACATTTGCTTGCATTAAGAAACAATGGGGTTCGTTTATGTAGTGGTCCACTTAAAGAGAATGGGATAGATGGAAATGGTTTAAGCAAGGTAAAAATTGCAAAATATCAGAGAGAACAAGATGAGACAGATGCTAAAGCAAATGAGGCAAATCCTGCCTCCCATTTAAAACACCCAACAAGGTTGGAAGCATCTTCATCAAAGCCTCCACTTCATTCTCATGGAATTGTTGGTTCAAAGCGGTCAAATTTGGGACCGCTTGAGAAGAGTTTTAATAATGATGCTCGAGAGATAGCAGACGCAGCTGTAGCCCAATGCATTTATGCAAATGGCCTTCCCTTTAACCTTTTGTGACCTCCTTACTGGGCAAAGATGCAAAGTTGGTAAAAAGTTTGAATGAAGCCCCAAGAGGGTACAAGAGCCCTGGATATGAGAAGATACACACCACATTGTTGAGTGCTCAAAAGTTAGATTTGGAGGCTAAATTAGCCCCCATTCGTGATTCATGGCTCATTTCAGGGGTGTCCATCATTTTTGATGGATGGAAAGATCAAAGAAATAGGCCTTTGATCAATGTGATTGCTTAGAGCCCACATGGGGCAATGTTTTTGAAGGCAGTGGGTTGTGAGGGGCAGATGAAAGATTCTCAATTCATTTCTAACATCTTGATTGAAGCAATTGAATTGGTGGGGCCTGAAAATGTTGTCCAGGTAATAACTGACAATGCAACGGTGTGTAGAGCAGCAGGCCTAATTATTGAAGGCAAATATCAACACATCTTTTGGACCCCTTGTGCTGTACATTCATTGAACCTCATGTTGAGCAAGTTGGGGAAGCAAATTGAGTGGATTTGAGTTATTTTTGAAGAGGCAAAAGAAATTCAAGCCTTTATCACAAACCACCACATGTCCCAAGGCATCTACAGGGAATTTGCTAAGTTGGAGCTCCTTAAGGTACCTATACTTTAAAGTTTAAAGTTTATTAAATATTTCATAAATTCTAATTTCTGACTCTAAATTCAAATATCTAAATTGGATTCTCAAATGTCATGATTCGTGAATCATAATAGGTTATTCAATCAAATTATGATTTTTCAAATTGATTGAAATTTGAATTTTGAAACATTGGCAATTTGACACCTATAGGTTGTCGAGACTTGATTTGCTTCCCACATCATAGTCTTAACAAGGCTCATGCAGGTGAAAGATGCATTACAATCAATGGTATGCAGTTCTCTTTGGAATCAATGGAGGCAATCCCAATCTGATAGAGCACAAGCAATGAAACGGTTGGTTGTTGACGATGAATGGTGGGATAGGGTGGAGTACCTCTTGGCATTTACTAAGCCAGTTGTGGATTTGCTTCGTATGTTTGACACAAATATGCCTAATCTGAGAGAGGTGTATGAGGGCTTTGATTCCATGATAGAGAAGATAAGGTTGGTTATAAATGCCAAGGAGAATGACTCGGATGAAATCTTTTACAGAGAAGTAAAAGATATATTGACCAAAAGGTGGAACAAGATGACCACCCCATTGCACCTTTTAGCCTATGCAGTGAATCCAAAATATTATGCTGCAGAGTTGCTACGTGATCCAGAAAGAAGCGCACCAAACAAAGACCCAGAAGTCGCAAAAGGATTTAAAAATGCTTTTAGAAAGCTTTTTGTAGATCCTGAAATTGGGCTTCGGATTCGTGCACAGTTTTCTCATTTTGTGGGATCAGAGGGTTGGGGTTGTGATATTGAGTGTATGCGGGACAAGAGCAAAGGTCCAATTGAGTGGTGGAAATTCTATGGTGGGGCACTTCCACATATCCAAAAATTGGCCATCAAGATCTTGTCACAGGTTGCTAGTTCCTCTTTAGCAGAAAGGAACTGGAGTACATACGGCTTCATCCATTCAGTGAGGCGAAACAGATTGGGCTCTAAGAAGGCTAAGGAACTAGTGTATATTCATTCAAGCCTTCGCCTTCTGTCACACAAGAGAGATGAATACAAATTTGGGCCCACAAAATTATGGGACGTGGAACCAGAGTTGCCTGATTTGGATATGACATTGAATGCCATGTCTGTAATAACAATTCACACACACTAACTAAAATCTGAAATACAGAAGCCTGAAGAATTAATTTGTACTTACCTTAACTGCTGCTGATTCTGCTAATGAACTGGTGATTCTGCTGCTGGTGATGCCGTGGCTATTTAGATCCAATCTTCGGGAGACCAATACCACCCAACCAGACTGAGCAAACCTAGCTGCTCAATCCAGAAAGCTGCTCAACAGAAGCTCTCTGTCCCTCCATGCCCAGAACCTCAGACGGCTTAAAGCTCTTCCAATGGATAATTATCTTCTCCTGGTTTTCTCCTGGTGAAATTCTGCTTCTGGTTCTCTCTGCCCCTCTCTGGTTTTTCCCCCCCTCTCTCGATCCAGGCTGCCGGTTTTTATCTACGGGCCTGGTGGTGGCCACCCTCCTACTTGCAGCCACCGCCTTCCCTCAACTTGACACGCCCTCCATGCAATTCAACCCTCAGATATTTTCCTGGCAAAGGGCGCTCTGCTATAAATTTTCAGTTGGTTGGACGCGCCCCCTTTTAATGGATCCTTTAATGATTTTTTTAGGTATGCTATAGCATAGGTTGTGTTTTACGCTTAGCATATGTATATTTATAAGTTCAGCTATTTATCTTATAACATTTAAATTATATATATATTATAAAGTTCCATTATATAGTATATAAAATTTATATTATAAAGTTCAATTATGTATTTTGTAAATTTAATATATATATATTATAAATTTTAATTATATATTTTATAAAATTTAACTTATATATGTTTATAAATTTAAATTGTATTTATAAAACTTAACACATTTATTGTTTAAATTTCTTCACATTTGTTTTATTATAAGGTTTAAAACTTTATATAATGGATCAATTTAGCTGGGTCGTTACAATGTCTCATATGAATTTGTTTGATTCGGAGTCACCAATAGGTGGATCTTCAAGTGGACATGGCAGCAATGTTCCCAATGCCACTTCTAGAGAGGATGTGGAAGTGAAACATTATAGTGGCAATAATGAAGACATATTTGATGATATGTAAATGTAATTTATGATGGTGTTTTAACTTTTAACTTTTAAACTTTTGAAGTTTGAACAACCATATGAATTATGAGTAATGATAGTAGATTGCCAGTCATACTTCATTTTGTACTTTGTACTATGTAGTAATTAGTATGCATTATTAATTTTGGACCTTGGTAATGATGGTGTCCGTGTAACTTGTCATGCTGATAACTTGATGTTTGAAATTTGAAACAAAAACTTGATGATATGTTGAAACTTGAATCATGAATGTTCATTGTTATAATAATCGTTAATGATGATGACAATGTTGAATGTTTATGGCATATGTTGAACTGATGATGATGAATCATGATAGATCATAGATGATAATCTAGATTCTAAAATATGAAATTTTTATTTTTATATATATATATATATATATATATATAATGTGCCGTTTCCTGCCGTATCGTATCCAGATTTTTTGAAAATTTGCCGTATCCGTTTCAAACCCCGTACCTGTATCCGTTTCTTGGTAACTTAGATATATACATGAGCTTGCTTTGATAATATGTTGTCTTCTATCTATATTCTAATGCTGTGTGTTTGGAAACATGAATGAAAATTTTTAAAATTATGTTTTTTTATAAAAAAATAAATATTTAATGCATTTTTTACAATGACCGAGTCATTGAAATCGAGCCAGCCAAGTCGATACCAAGTCGGAGTCGACCCTTGGCCGAGTCGGTGTCGGAGTCTTAAAACATTGCTTGGAACAGATATCACTTGATGGTGTCTTTTACAACTTATGTATCAGTTTTATTTTCATATTTATGTGGCAATGTGTTTGATTGATTTTGTTGCTTTAAATGTTTAACAAAATGAAAACTAAAACAAATATTTTTGTATTTTCAAGTATTGCAGTATTTTCTGATATTTTTACCGATATTGCAGATAAGTTCCATCCCAGACTGTTTGCGATATATACATGACATGAAAATATAACATTGGATAGCAGTTTAAATGTAGTTTATCTTAGTTTTGTGTTCCTGTGTTTCTCATCATGCTCATCTATGGTTATTGGACCTAATCATAGTCTAACTCTCATTATAATTGCTTTACCACCAACTAGCTGTTTTTTCTTGGGCCTTACCACAATTTTAGTTCAGTATGCACTTAAAATATAGTTAATAGATCTCATGCGAGAGATCATATATATGGGCAAAATGTGCATGTAACTAATACCTGCTTGTGGGAAAATACATATACTGTGACCGGTCAAGTAAATTGAAAGAGATGAATTTCGAGATGTCTGCCCTTTTGTAATAGTGCGCCCTTCAGAATACACAAGATTAAGGTCCTGACTCCTTTGGTACCTTCTAAAATGTTTGTAAAATTGTGCTGCATTTGGAGTTGATGATGTATGATCTTGTATGGATTTGGTTGCTTATGCCTTGCCTGCCTTTTAGAGTGAGTTAGTAGATGATCTCACCTGTTGTCTGTTGGGCAAGTTCATCTCTTATTTTTTGTCATTTGCTTATTCATCTTTCCCCTGAATTCGTCAGCATCTATTTGCATCTCTCCTGACTTTAATCAGTGAGTATTTTTATTTTATTGGTTCTTTATTTTCACCATTTTCAATATAGTCTTCTATTTGTTGTGCTTACAAATAGTTTGAGTGTTGATAGTTTCATTACTTATTGCCAATATACTGCTACAATTTGCTCTTGTTTAGTAAAATAGATTTTAGAAATAAAAGACAGATTACAAGCATTGTGAACTATTTTTAATATTTAAAGTACTTTTGCGTATGTGCAGGTTCGCAAAGGAGACACAATAGCTGAATTTCTCCGTGCTGTTCAGCAGCAACTTGCACCTGAATTTAGAGAGATTCGGACAACTTCTGTAGAGAATTTACTCTATGTGAAGGAGGACCTCATCATTCCACATGTGAGTTTCTTTGGTAAATGTTTTATTTGTTTGTTCATGCTTGGTCCAAGGTTATATATAAAAGGATCTCATTTCATTTGAAATAGTTCTTTTGCAAGTTCACAGCCTTGGGTTGGTTTAGTGTTTTTATGCCCTTTTTTTCGGTGGGGGAGTAGGTGAGGGTGATTGATGGGACCCACACAAACGTTTTGGCTATTTAGTGTCAGTTGTTCACCTTTATTTTCCAAATTTAAATTAGCCATCTGATTTTCATTGTCAGTGGCCTAGGTTTTGTTTTCTTCTTAGTCTTTAAAGAACTCATATTAACTTGTTCCTTTGTCCCATGGAACTGCAGCAACATAGCTTCTATGAGCTAATTACAAATAAGGCAAGGGGAAAAAGTGGACCGGTGAGGATTCTACCTTATTTTAGCAATTCTCAAATAATTGTTTTGTTTATTTGTTGTAAGCACCATTTTGATTACTGAGGGTATGCTTCTTGCAGCTTTTTCATTTTGATGTTCACGAAGACATCCGGACAACAGCTGATGCTACCATAGAGAAGGATGAGGTGTTGTCATCATCTGCCTTTTCACCATATTCTTGGATCATGTTCCTATCAATTTTTTTGAATGGTGATGTGATTATTCTAAAATTTCTTACCATCATTTTGCAGTCACATGCTGGAAAAGTTGTTGAACGACATTGGTATGAAAAGAACAAGCACATATTTCCGGCATCCAGATGGGAGGTGCATTTTCTCTCATTATATTTTTTCCTATTCGAAAGAGTATTGCTGTGGATCACACTTTAATTTTCACGGCTGATTTCCTCTTTTTTCTTTTGTACTTGCAGATATATGATCCTACTAAGAAGTGGGAACGCTACACTATTCATGGGGATTAAATTTTATGGCATTGTTGCAGTATTTATGATTAGTGAACTGTACAATCATCTATCAGCAGCTCGCATGCCTTGAACTTGTTACCATTTGGTTTAGTTCAATATAGAGCTTTTTATTTGATATTCTTGCATCAAACTTATGATATGCTTGCAGCTGAAGAGTTGTATGAGGAGATTCTCGTGGCATCCTAATGATAATGGATATACTAAGCATTTTGCTTCTGGCTATTATGTTGACTTGTTTTATTTAAATTTGATTCAATACATTTAGATTCATAACATACGTAGCAAATATTACTTTCACTACATTTAAAATCAATTTTATCTGAAGATGCATCCTATGTAAACCTGTGGTTTTTTGGTATATTTTGGTTTTAGTTTTACATTTTAAGCAATAATGGGATCCTTTTTCAGGTGAAAATTTAAGCAGTCTCGAAAGGGATATGATCATTTATCTGAACACAATTGTCTCATTTGTATCCAAAGTACACATTTTGCAATTATTGTTGTGGAATCTGTTTTGAAAGTATCTAGCAATATAATGTGTGTTGTGCAATGTAGTATAAAGGGAGGACTGTTCCCCAGTCTATAATTGAGCATTTGACCAAAAACTTATAAAAGACATTTAGAACCGATCTTATTTTGTCAATCATAGAAAACCCTGATATTAATGAAAAGCATGTTTGCTGCATGCTTCCTCCTGGCCAATAGTAGAAGGCTGAGATTCCTGTTTCATAACATCCATGTCGACATCTTCAGGTAGCTGGTAAACAATGACTTTTGTAATCTCTCCGAGGTGAAACCATTGAAATTCTGAAGTTAGATATAGCAGACTGAGCCCCTAAGATTTATAACCACTTGATGAAGCAAATTGCATCCAGCTTCTAATGCTTGGATTTGACTCTTCTACTGAAGCAAGGGGTAGTGCCAGCAGATTGAAAAGAGGCAGACCTGTAATTTCCTGAGCCAATGTGGTCTCTCCTAAACTAGAGGAAGCAGCATCGAGATGTTAAAATGACAACAAATCAATTAAAATAAAATGTAAAAACCAAAATTTATCGAGGTAAATATTCGGTTGTTAGATTAATGGTGTTGGTTTACGAAATAGATGATAGTTTTGTAACGATGCCTACTTCATTTTATCACTGAAGCCCGAGAGTTGAAGGGGATGTAAGCGTGAGTGTAAATTTTGTTGGTGATGTCGTCATTGATGGCAAAGGTGGGCTTTGTTGGACCTTTGTCAAACATATTGCAAGTGCTCACAAAACTCGCATCAGTGCTTTGGCATTACCGCAAGCCTGCAAAAGAGATGCATAGATCTTTGATGTTGTTCGCAAAGAGATTTGGTACAAACCAGACATGTTCTTGTACAATGATATGCTTATTACAATGGCCAGAAATGAGAAGGGGGAAGAGGCAATGCAGGTCTGGAAAGATATGGAGGCTGAGAATATTCAATATACAAATAGATCAGAATACATATCCTGATATTATACGGGAATTCTTAGATCATGGGTCACCTCTGGAGGCTATAGATCTATATGAAGAAATGAGGCAATCTCCTGATCTACCGTTGGTGTTACCTTATAGAGTGATTCTGAACGGTCCTCTAACTTATCCTCTATTGAGAAACAAAGTTAAACAGGATTTTGAAGAACTCTTCCCTGACATACAAGTAAATGATCCTCCAAAATGTTGATTTTCTAGTGCTATTATAGACAAGAACAATTTTCTGCTACTGATAATTACTTTCAATCATATACAATCTTACTTCAACACTTTTCAGAACATCATTAAGCAATTACACTCAGAAAATTCAACAGTAAATGCAATGAAGCAGTAAAGATCAGAGTAGACAAGCGATGCACAATAGACACCAAAGTTTTTTAACTGGGAAGCCCGAACACGGGAGAAAATCCAACAATATTTTATAGGATAAATTGTACAATCTGATTTCCAAGTCAAGTTTTGGTTAAACTAGACCAACAAACTAGCTGTGACCAAACTTGGTCAAACTGGTATAAATTTGGCCTCTCTGCAATTGCCAACAAATTTGGTCAACTTGGTCAAACATGCCGCATTTCGACTTCTTGTTACTGCCCAGATAACTCGGTCAACCTCAATGAAATAGCCCATAAAATCTTGGTCAACCTATGGTCAAATTGCCCAAGAAATCTCGGTCAACCTGTGGTCAAATAGTGCCTTGGAATTTTGGTCAACTGCCTCATAATTTCAGTCAACCGTGCCTTGGAAATTTGGACAACTGCCTTTGTCTAACTTCTATCAGTCTACCCAGAACAAAACTCGATCAACTACCAAGAAAACTTGGTCAAATAGATTAGAAGGCTCGAAACTCGATCAACTACCAAGAAAACTTGGTCAAATAGATTAGAAGGCTCGATCAACGCTGGTCAAACAAATCCTTATGCTTGGTCAAACTTCTTTCTCCTTCACATGTGTGAACTAGAGATTAGATGTTGTATGATCCAAATTGGTGCCAACGAAGGAGGTCGATTGGTGTGTATATAGTGGTCATAGAAGTTGGGTTTTGACCAAGGGTCACTCCCATTTGTATGGTGGGGCCGACTTGTCTTTTTGGAGTCTACGTAAACTCAAAAATAATATTTTTCTTTTTCTTTGATTTCACTGTCACTCCCATTTGTATGGTGGGGCCGACTTGTCTTTTTGGAGCCTCGTAAACTCAAAAATAATATTTTTCTTTTCTTTAATTTCACTGACTTGAATACCAATTATATCCACCAAAAATCAACACTCCAAAAATCAACACTCCCTCTAGGTCAGAGGAGGGATTCAACTGACCTTTTCAGATGTCTTCTTTGCTAAACATTGGTGGTTTAAGTGCCCTTCTCTCTCATTGAAGTGAAAGCACTCTCGTGCCATCGTGATTTTGGGTTTGCTCCCCAATCTTGTGAGCACTTAGTCCATCCATATCCAGGTGTACGTACTAGCGGTGCCTGAATTGCAGTGATGAGATTGAGTGCAAGTGGGAGTGCTAGCTTAGAGGCGGAGATGGTGATAGACACATCTCCAAAGAGTTTCTGGAACCTATAGTGAGGCCACAACATTTAAAGGTTATCCATATTTTGAGGTTGTTGAGAGTTTGAGGCAACATGCCAAAGAGTTGAAATTGAGCATGGAGGAAATTTTTTAATGCTTTTGACTAAATAGAAGGATATCGATGACTTTTATATTTCTTACTAAAATGAAGAATATAGGTAAATCTTCTTTGGTATCTATCATCAAGAATGTTGTTATTACAATTCTTGTTTTAATGACTCACTGAGTTGGTTCACAAATGATGTCGACATTATTCTTGGACCAAATGCGACGAGGATAATTAATGAATGAACGGTTGCTGCAATTACTCTAGAGAAGAAGGCTAATTTTGTTAGTTAGAAAAATGTTTTGCTTTTTTTATTATCTAAGATGAGACATTTGATGTTTCTTTATCTATAGAAACATCATTTGATGTTTCTCTATTAGCTATGAAAGTGGGTATATTTAAGGTTTAGACCATAGTAAGAGATACCGGTTTGTGTGAATTTAAAGGTCACTTATTTAGCAATTTTATTTAGAAATTCAAAATAAAATGCAAGAAATATCTTGATAGCCTTTCAAGGGCCTTTAGGAGGCCGAGAATAGCTAGTGAGAGGAGAAATGTTTACAAATTCGATGTATTTTTGGTAGAGATAATGTTGATATAACGTAGGAGAAAAGAGATATTGGACATGTAAATTTGGCCATGTCCACTATTTCAATGAGCTTATGTGTCGGAACATAGAGATTGATTGTAAATCTCAAATCAATGCAATGATCACGAGTGTCATTGAATTATATTTCAGATGCCTTTGTTGATAAGAAATGTTATTATCTTCATTTGATGAGAGTCATTGCATTGCTCCAACAACTCAAACAAGTGGAACAAAGTTGGAAAAATATAGATATGTAAAATCTACAACCGTAAAAACTTGAAGAGCGCCTTCACTTTGAAGGCAGGGAGGGATGCAGGGGAAGAGAGATATTTTTTTAATAGTTTAGGACGCTAGTGGATGAGAAGTTATACCTCATCGGGATTCTAAGACATGCATATGGGTATTTTTTTCCAAATTGTTTAAGGTATGTAGGATTTGAAAGTTTGACATCATAACTTTATGAGGTGGTTATGGGACATTTCACATGCTAATGATGTCCAATGATGTTGGGAAACTTGGATAATATCTAGGAAACTACCGTTTTTTGAGGGCTACGAGATATTTCATGTGATAATGATGTCCAATGATACTGGGAAATTTGGATAATGTCTATGAGACTACCATTTAGTGGAATAGGGAGGAAGTTGAAGGAGTCTTACTAAACCAAGCATTTCTTTCAAAGCTAAAGCCTTTGGGGATTTTTTGGTTCTATTTTTTTTATTGTGCCAATGTGTGTAAGTTTCATTTTCAAAAGTGTAAGTCTAAAGAGAGGGTGTTAGATTATAAAGCTTCTTTATGTACAAATGACAAGATATTATGTGTCATTTTTGGATGATGGTTCACACAATCACTCGATCACCTCCATGAATAGGAAGTATTTAGATTTTATAAACAATTGCAATATCTAAAACATAGACATATGTTATTGTAACACAAACTAATATCAAATATCTTATTTGAATCCCTCTCATTGATTCACTTTCTGTTGCATTGTCATTGTGCCTCTCGTCCAATTAGATCATATTCCAATATAGGGGAGGAGGGGAAATCATAAAAGTAACAAACAACTTATCCCATTCCATGCAATTTTCAAAACCATAAACAATGTGAGCAAGAAATTTATGAGATGTTAGACAAAGGAGTAGATTATTGTGATCACAAGTCTCTCTTTGACTAATTATCTCAAAAGTACCTAGAAAGAACCTATGTTTGTTTCTCTGATGGAGGTGTGGATATGGAAATGCAACAAACCAACTAAAAGAATGAGACCAACTAAAAGGATGAGACCCTAATATCTGAGTTGAATACATCGAACACGATATCACGCCTCTCTTTCAAACAAAAGAAAACAAATATATGGCTATGGTGAAAAAAACACTTGCATTATAACGGCCATATCATTATAAAGACTAAATCAATGATTGATTCATTTTGAGTAACTAATCTACTTCTTTAAATTTAGTTTTTGCCTCTGGTGGACACGATAAACAGGTTGAAATTTGGTTTCAAAATATGTTCCTTCAATTAATTTTTAACTTTTATTGACTTTTGGATTTTGTATTTGAATGGTAAAATTAAATATTTAGTTTTTGCCTCTGTGGACACGATAAACACGATAAACAGGTTGAAATTTGATTTCAAAATATGTTCCTTAAATTAATTTTTAACTTTTAATGACTTTTGGATTTTGTATTTGAATGGTAAAATTAAATCTCGACTCTTATCTATTTTTCGATTTTATATTTGAATTTGAAATGATAAAAAATGATATGAATTTAGATTTTGTATTTGAAATGATAAAATAGTTATACAAATTTGTTTTGAAACAAATAAACAAGAATATGCTATTTTTAAGCACATAAACATACATATAAACATCACCCTATTATTTTAGCAACATAAACATCAAATAAATATAGATATAGGTATGCTATATTATTTCAAAATATACATATAAAACATCACTCTATTATTTTTAACAAGATAAACACCAAATAAATATAGATACAGGTGTGTTATATTATTTCAAAATATCACTCTATTTTTTTTAACAAGATAAACACCAAATAAATATAGACATGTGTATTATATTATTATTTCACAATATACATATAAACATCACCCAAAATAAACACAAAATATGTATAGATACAAAAGTAGCTATAATTAAGGAATGCATATAGAATGAGAAAAACTAGAATAGAAAAGAGGATTGTAATTTTTTGAAAAAACAATTTAATTTGCCAATTATATGAGCATTTTTAATTTCCACCTACTTTTATCATATTCCCTCTTTTTAATTATAATTATTTATCAATTTCTTAAAAGAAAATAGCCAAATCGATAATGCCTTTATCAATAATAAAAATTTATCACTACCAACATAATTCCTTTGAATAGCAATGTAATCTTAAGAGATCGTAATGAGGTGTGGATATTTGAATCAACCACATAAAGCAGTTTGATAATCTCAACCACAATACATGCATAACATTCTACTTGATATAAAAAACGGAATGATATTCAAATAATTGCATAACATTCTACTTGATATAAAAAACGGAATGATGTTCAAATAATTGCAAAATTTAGTAAGACTAGAGAAATGATTTACTATATCTATGTCCATGTATGTAGATATGGAGCATGGTTGTGGAAAGCAAGGTTTTGCATGTTATTCATATCTAGGGTATAATCTCAACCACAATACATGCATAACATTCTACTTGATATAAAAAAAGGAATGATGTTCAAATAATTGCAAAATTTAGTGAAGACTGGAGAAATGATTTACCATATCTATGTCCATGTATGTAGATATCGAGCATGGTTGTCGAAAGCAAGGTTTTGCATGTTATTCATTTCTAGGGTCAAATGTAGCTTTGATTCTATATCCATTTTCTACACCACTTTGTTTTTGTTTGTTGTTTGTTTTTACTTTTGACTTTTTTTTCACTTCAAATTAAAGAGAGAAAAGATAATGACTTGATATTGAACAACTTGTTTCGGTTTTGGGAAATCACTTTTAGTTTTCCATTAAGAAGATGATAAAGCCCTGATCAAGATAACAACCAAGTTATACATATAAGCATATGTTACAATGTATCTCTACAAGATTTTGAAAATAATTTTTTAAGGTGGATAGATATGTTTTTAGATTAAGTACATGAATATTTTTCATCCTTTTATTAATTACACATTTCTATTATCCTCATCCCCTCTACATCAACGGGTGGAGTTTTCACTAATGTCTTCCTTGCATATTTAAATCCATATTTAAACCATGTTTATATTTTCATTGTAAATTTAGGACGCTGCCTTCCACAACAATCCAATGAAAGTGGAAGGGGTAAATAAAAGTAGTTTTTTCTTTCTTGTTCTATTACCCTAAAAAAATCACAATGAAAAGTATTCAATGAAAGTGGAAGGGTAAATAAAAGTAGTGTTTTCTTTGTTGTTCTATTACCCTCAAAAAATCAGGGAGAACCAAGTTTACATGGGGAAAGGGAAGTTTTTGTACATGTTTAATTTGAACTTGTTCACTTTTAAAGTGTAGGGCCTACTTGTTCCTCTTAAATCAATAGAATAACAACTCAAATGTTGCCTAACTTATTTTTTTATTATTATCGAGAGCCGAATTAAAATTTATTGCAATTAAATATAAGCAGGTGGATGGATACCCCCCAATTCTGAAATATAACACAAAATTTATATAGGCCATCCATATGAATAAGAATCTCTACTAAGGGAACAACTTATGCAATCTAGACCATTCTACCTTGTAGGTAGTTATGGGCACATTGTATTTATTAACATACATGCCAAACAAATATAAAGAAATCCCAAATATTTACCTCCTCTTTTAGAGTTAAAAATATAATTAAAATTTAATGTAAGTTTTACATTAAATTTTAAGCAAATTTCAGAAATTGGGTTTTACATTTTGTATATTTTTAGTAAATAGATTTTTTTTCTACCAATACATTAATACTAATTTTTAATGAAAAACAAATATTACAAATACATTGATACTTTAAAAATTACTAATTAATATTAACAAAACTCATGTGAATAATAATAATAATAATAATTTTAATTACATTATTAATGCATCATTACTATTATTATCAATGTTAACAATAATAATATTTTTTGTAGAATAACATTAATATTACTAATAACATTTAAGTAGTGATGTTAACATGAATAAGACTAGTATTATTAACATTGAAATTATTAACTTGAACATTAACATTATTAATATAAATATTATTAACCTTAATATTGATAAATAAAATTAGTAATATTTCAATTCTAGTCATTAACAAGGATGATGGTAATGTTTTAGATGTTAACAATATTAATAAAAAAATGTTTACATTAATATTATTCACAATATTATTATTAACATCATTAATACATTACTAATAATATCAATATAATACAATTCAACCAAATTGAAGAGACATAAAGTCAAAACTCTTCCACAATGTGTCAGGCTTGCATGCGCAGGTGGTTTCCTTAATCACGCAAAAAGCCGAGCAAAAGCAAAAACTCTCCACTCAAGGAATAGTTTTGAGCAAATATTGATGGGTAGTTAAGCTTGAAAGGCGTCAAATCTATGCCAAATTAGTTTCCTGATGCGATTGTGAAACGAAAAGGTTGCAGGAACGGGGTAAAGGTGTATATATTTTTTTTTCATAGATCCATATTGCATTGTTCCCGTGTGCGTAATTGTGGATATGTTCCATGCATAGCCATCTTGGAGCGTCCTTGTGTACGTGAAAGGAGGAATACATTTTCAAGAGATTATCATATTGCTTGGAAATTAAGAGAGGAGAATCCCAACACATGTGATACCCCTGGTGCTCTTATTTTGAAAGGCATGACTATTTTTAGATTATTGTGATTATTATTTGAATTTAGTGATTGTGGAAGCAAGGATTGGAATTGATGGATTATGGAATGAAATTTTATATTATGAATACATGTTTTGTTGGGAATTGTATGGGAAAGAAAACATAAGTAATAGGGACTTTTTTCTATTTTAGAATATTGTCAAGTGGTTAAGTCCACATAGCCTTACCAAATATTTTCCTAAGAAAAATCCGAGGAGAAATTAATATTAAGAAAATAACATAATTGAAGAGAAATATTATGCTAAATTATTATTGATGAAATATCATAATGAGAGAGAATGATTAAGTTAAGAATTTAGCTAGAGAGAAATGATAAGTTGGGTGAAAAGGAAAAGAAAGCACAACTAGAGAGAAAGATGTGCTTTAAAGGCAAAAGGAAAGAATTTTTCCTAATTAAAAAGGAAAGCCTAGCTAATTAAAGGAAAAATATGTTGGGAAGAATTATAAAATACCACTAAGGAATACATAAGGGTTTGTTGTTTCAAGAGGCAAGAAATTGACCTCTGGGGGAATTACTGGTAGTAACTCATTGGTTGGGAGGAACATGCTCTTTCCCATAGGTTTCCCAGGAGAATATTCTATTGAATATCTGAGAAGGAGACTATTCTATTGAATTCTAATTGAAATTAGAGCGATATTACATGTCCACCTATTGTCAACATAGTCATCATGGTTGGCCAGAGGCAGCCATGGGCAACCATTACCAAACATGGACAATAACGGTGAATAGTGGTAATTTTTTTTCAATCATAACTTATCATATTAAAGTATATGTTGAAGTGGGATGTTACATCTTACTATGCGTGACTGCAACCTTACAAAATTTTCTACCCAAAATTGACTATAATCCAACCCTAGATACCCTTATTTGATCTTTGTGAATGCTTAAAATTATATGTTTGATGGTTGTATGAACTACATATCCTCTTCAGGTTTGAGGGTTTCTTCAAGGGATCTATAGATCAAGAAAAAACACAAATTCCTTATCAAAGAACAAGCCTACAAACTTGTGGCTAGGGTTTCTTCTGCCACTCGTCTTCCTCTAACTAGTGCTATGATACCACTTGTTGGTTTTTAGAATCTGTAAAAACATTTTCAACAAAGAAGTAATGATAGAAAAAACTTAAAATTTTATGTGGTAAAACAATGAAAATTTATCAAGAAAATATCCATGAGACAAGGTAAGTCAGCCATAGGTAACCATCATTTTCAACCATGATCAAACATGGAAAGCCATGGTCAGTGGTGGTAAACCATTGCCAATGATAATCTATCATAGTGAATGGTAAAGTTTTTCAAATCATGTTCATCCATGGTCAACATGGTAATCATTGTTGACCATAGTCAGCCATGGTCAACCATTACCAAAGATGGACAATGATTGTCAATAGTGGTAAACCATTTTCAATCATAATCTATCATATTAAAGTATAGGTTGAAGTGGACTAGCATGATCATCCATAGTCAACTATAGGTTTACCATATTAAACCCTCCTCGACTACAACTTGAACAAATTTACCATAGTCAAGGATAGTCAACCGTTGTCTACTAATCTTTCCCACACACATTGATCATCAGCTAGCACAACCACATTAGTAAATTGTGCTTGATATATGCCGATCGACGACATTTTGTACCTTTTATATGCCAATAGACGTATGGAAATTATATCGATCGACGTATATCAACCACATTTACTAATGTGGTTGTGATAGTTTCTATTTATTGAAAAGATAAATCACTTTCTGCAAACACTCACACAAAATACACAATCAAAGTCCTGTCAAACCTAGTCTTGTCTTCTACATTAGTCCCTGAAGGAGGAGTGAGTTACAATATTGACACTTTTGATTATTGATTTTCATAATTTTATGGAAAGCTCCATTGTTTTTGATGCACGAGCATCTTACCTCCAAATCAAAATAACTTTTGACTAGAATAGTCATTTTCATTTACCAAGGGCGTTGGTTCCCTAATTGAGTGCAATTATTTATTTAATTGTGTTTTCGTATGTTTTCTTAAGAAATGTACACAAGTGATGAAAATGAGGAGTATTGTAACTAGATCTCTCTTTTAGAATATAGATATCGAGAATATTTGAGAGAGTTAGATAGAAATGAGGGAAGTTAGATGTTGAAAGTTTTATGGACCTAGGAATCCTAGAATAGGGGTTTTAGGTGAGGATTTTATGGATCTAAACCATAATATAGTTCAGAATCCTTATGTATAAATATGTAGCTAAAATAAGATCATGTGTTTGTGTGGGGAAAGAGAGAGAACGAAGAGGCTTGAGGAGTCAAGTATTGCTTCAAAGCCAAGAAAGGGCCATGCAATGAAAATATGGCTACAAGGGCCTATGTAAAGTATTTATGTACATATATTAATAGAAGAAACACTTTGATGCAAATGTTTGACCTGCGTGCTGTGATTCTGGCCATTCTCAAAGTCTTTTTACAATACGAAGTTGATTCTGTGTATTATGTTGAATTCAATATATATAGGTTAATTGCAAGTGAATCGAAGATCAGGTGGAATTGCACTAAGAGAAAGTGCCGTCAAAAGTGCGCAGAGGCCAGAGGACTGTTGTTTGAAGCTCAGGTCCATCATTTTTCGTATAGCAAGGTCCATCGAAAGTATGAAACATGGGTACTCCTTGGATGAGGAACTAAATTTTGCATCCAATGAGTACTCCCGATTGAAATTTGGGTAAAGCCTTAGGGAGATGAGTTTAAAATACGAGCTAAAAAAGTAGTTTTATTATTTTATTATGTTTTAATATTTTTACTTTTTTACTCCAAAAATGGTGAATCATCCCCCATGGTTGACATCATCATCTTGAATCCTATTTTTTCTTATAAATTCATTTTAGTTGTACATTTTTCTTAGGAGGCCCATTTTAGATCTCAAAATTCCCCTAACGAAAACCCAAAAAGGTTTGAATTCAAAATGTCACGAATTAAGAAAGGAATGATTATGCTAAAAGGACACAATGGAAAATAAGTAAATTAACATAGAATACATTTAAGTTCTATGACAGGCCTCCTAAGTAAAGCTACTCCCTATTCCTCTCTAGAATCGAGAATGAAACCATAAGAATGATAATCTCAACTATGGACATATACAGAGGAGCATGATGGCGTATAACAAGATCAATTTCCAGTGTCTGAAAATAAGAGCAAAGGGTCGAGGGAAATTACATGATAGTTAATGGCGAAGCAAAACTCCTAGAAACCCTTTGAAAATTTAGTAACCAACCTTTTAAAAATGAGACAAAGTATCAGAATGATTCCTCGTTGGTATACAAGCCATAAACCCTTAAATTTCCTCCAAAAAGAAGCATTGTAATAGTTAGAAATTGTAATGGCGAACCAAGAGATCTAAAAACTAAACTTAGTTCAAGTAAAAAAATGAGAATTGTTGTTTACCTCTACCTCTTATGAAAAATTTCTTGTGTGGATGAAAGAATTCTGAACATATGGAAGAGATATACAAAAAAAAATGAATATTGGTATCAAGAACACCTGCCATGATAAAAGGTCAGGGTTTGAAACCCTCATTTAGCCTCTACAGAGAGAAAACCACAATGATAACAAAATAATTGTTAAAAGGTAAATGAACAAGATAGAGCAACTTTACCCTAGTCGTATACCCTTCTTTTAGTCTCAACCATTGGATGTCGTTGGTGCGTCACAACCGTATAACCTAATCAACATGTGATTAAGGGGAGATGACCTAGGCATAATTTGACAAGAAATAACAATAATGTCGAGGGGGGTGATAACCCAATGTTCCAAGTTCATATGAGTGTATTCATAGGTGTAATGATCAAATAAGAAAATACTGTATAATGTATATCCTTTGCTAGGATAGTGTAAAGGGGTGTGAATACATATATAATACAACTATTGTGACATAACCATAAAGGGTACCAGAACCTATGATTCAAGACATGTATATATTATAAAGTCCATTGCTTTATGATTTCCCAAAACCTTATGAATGGAAAGAGTTATTGTCAATGCGGTAATAATGTTAGTAAGAAAGAGAACTATAGTAGTCCTATGAACTTTACCTATGGTTGTTTCTCTAATGGAGGTGTAGATATGGAAACAAACCAAAAAAAATAATGAGACTCGAGGTCTTGATTAGTAAATCACTGTAAAATAATGCTAAGTATAAAATAACACTTATGAATTCAAAGGAGGAACATGATTGACGTTCCAATTTTATTATGAAGACATATTTCCTAAGGAGAAATTGTTGTTGACACTATATTTAAGTCAATGAATTTTTGTTTTTCTTTTAGTGTGAAAATGAGATACATTACAACAAAATCAATTAGAGCAACTGGCCTTATCCAGACCTTGTGTTACCAAACTTTATTGTGGAAGTTGATAAGGAAGTAATTTTACTTGGAAAAGTTGTTGGTGAAAAGAATATACGCAGTTTCATTTTCATTTCTAATTGCATAGTAAATGGAATGTAAATTTGTGACTTGGGGGGTCATCTCTATAAATTATATAATTAGAAGCCTCAGTTTTGTTTTCATGTGAGATTTGAATCCTAACTGGCAGGAAAATAGTTGAAATCAATTATGTCCAAGAAGGGGGAAGGAACAAAAAAAAAAAATCCTCCTTTTTGCCATTATTTAGTACAACTATTGGCAGACCAAGAAATTTTCATGAGTGGAGATATATTTCATGAGGTGGAACCATAAAAAGAGAACTATGGGATATAAAGACAATTTATTTTGAAAAGAGAAGTAGTGGGAGAGACAAACTGTTTTAGAACCCATTGAACTAGCAAGACATTGCTAAAGGGTTCAAGAGGTAGATTTCGAAAGAGATTTCTATGTTCTTTTCGATAAAGAGAGAAGTGGAGCATGTAGGGAACAAACTGGGAAAACTATTTCATGGTTGGGAGGAACGTGGAAGCCCTTAGCATAATTTCGGGAAGCATTTAGGTGAGGATATAAATGTTATTGATTTTTATGTTGACCAATTTACTTTGGAAATTGGAAGGTTCAATACTAAATTTGAACTATGGGAAAATCCTCATAATGATTATAATTGTAATAGGTAGATACGTGTACATGTATTTGTAGTTGCATGTGTATCTGTCTCCAATCTGTTACAGGTAGCTTGAACACTACAAGTGTAGGTCAAGCTTTACATTTGTTGTAGATAATGGTAAGAGGTTTAAATAAGAAACTCAGCCTAGAATTTACCTTGAGGGTGTGAATGATTTAAAAGGAAAAGAAAAGAATGTCACCTCAGGTAAAAGCACTATAAATAAGTCTAATGAATGTCAAAATTATAACCTGAATTTGTTTGCTTAATTCCTTTTGGTCGTAGAATTGAATGTTGATAATATATATATATATATATATATATATATATATATATATATATATATATATATATATATATATATAAGGCTCAGTAATTAAGACTAGAAGGAGAAGAGACTTGGCTGACGTTAGATGTCCTAGGCCATAACTAGGGAGGATTGCTATTTATTATCCCAGGGACAACAATCCTGAATGTCGAAGAGGTTAGGGCTCAGAGGAGAACTTGGAGAAGTTTCCATGACATAACCCACTAGTGTACATGAAAATAAAAAGATTCTTTGCTATATATTTCATTAAAGTATATAGGAATCATAGCATTGGTAGTATGGGAGTAAATATAATCATATCAAACTTATGGAAAAAAATATGGCATACATGTTTACATAAATGAATGGAGAAATGATAAATGTAAGGGTGCAAAAGCCCTATAAAATAGAAACCCATACTTTAGAAGATATTTTCAAGAAAAACAATCATACAATTGTGCCTTTTATTACGAACAAAATACCAATAAATTTAATCCACATCCACATGGGTGACGATCTTTTTTTATACTCTAACTTATACAAAAGAAAAAAAAAAACCCTGTCAGGTAAAGTTATTTATTAACTTATACAAGGTTTCATAACAATAATATACTATCACCTTCGTGGCATGAGGAGAAAACAAATATAATGTATATAAGAGTTTACAAACATGACCAAGATTGGTAAGTATATATTAACTATAAAATTTACTAATGGAAGCAAAGAATCGTTAAACTCCAATAATGATGAATACAGGTGAAAATATTGTCTACAAAAGTTGGGATTTTTCAAAAAATACATATTTTTATGAATTACATAGCGAGTTTCAGAAATTCATAAAACCATGGCCAACATAAGGCCTTTTCATAAAACCCTAAGCCAAGAAAATTCTAGAAGGGTCTTGGTAACGTCAGTATGAAAACCGTAGAAAAGAAATGAAAATTTTGTAAGCACTTGTAATGGTTGTGAAGCATAGGAGAGAAAATATTGTGAAAATCCATTTTAAGAAAAGGCTCAATGAAGATAACCAAAGCCACAACTAACCTACAAGGTGAATACAAATTTGGTTAAAAACGCTAAAATTTTCTCAAGGGATTATTGTAAAAGTAACGTGGTAAACATGTAAGGAAGGTAAACAAGAGGGTTTACCCGACGAGTGACATGAAGTAGTAGTCCAAACCCTGCTCCATAAAATATGAATTATTAGTATCGATGAATATGCTATAATGGTAAACCGTTCTTCCTTTCTAAAGAGAAAAACAAGCTAGGGTTTGAACTTATAGAAAGGTTTTTTAGGGAATTTTACCTTGTAAATATTGTATGGCTTGGAGCCGCAACATTGAATCTTGGAAAAGGTGGACACCATAACTTGGAAGCCACATAATGTTGGGATTTCACCTGTAATTTTAACCAAAAATGATGATTAACAGAGAAATAAGATTTAACTAACAATTAGTTGCAAGGAGTAAATATGCATAATAATAAAAGTTAAATGAATGCTTTTAGGGTCTATTTCCAACCTAGAGATGTAAAATTTTCCTTGGACCACAAGAAAAACCTTTGATAGAAGCATTTGGGCCAAAGCCAACAAAGAATTACTATGCGAACCATCAATACTAGAGGGATAAACCCTAATTACCAAGAGAAAGCTTCCAATTTCATAGCTTGTTTCACAAACAACATAAGAGAAAATGAGACGAAGGTGGTGGTTGGGCCATAAGGAGGTAGTTACTTAAGACCAAAACAAAATAAATTCACCATTGATATCAACCCTGAGCAATCTGGACCGTCGAGATTACACACGTTATTGAGCAGATTGAGAGGTGGACCATACCACGAACTATATCAAATTCACACGGGCCGAGGGTGGGAAGGCCTCCACGAAATAAAAAATAGCCACGGAGGACTCCACGGAGTCGAGAACCTTGAGAAGCATAAGGGAAAAAATATATCTCTAACCAAGGAATTTAATCATTTTGAACCTTTTTCCCATACATTAATATATATGTCAACTCTACGAAACTTACAGAGATATAGGTTACTCCTCTTTGTAATTTTTTAAATAATATCATACCATAAGGTCAAGAACATGGTTTATATGGAGCAAGGCTAAACACAAACAATTAATTGGGTATTGCAATGTACTTATGGTTGTAGTAGTTGTATATTATAATGCAAGCATAACATAAACCTTTGACTATCAGAAAGGTTGGTTAGATCAATACTTCAAATAAACATATTTTAGGCATTGAGGAGTTGATCCTAATCCATAATAAGTTCCTCAATTGGAATACCATGCCATATATGAATCTAGACAAAAGTGTTGGGAGTGAACTCTCATTGTTTCACGAAGAAGATATCTGGAAAATGGATCAATACGTTATCAAGGATAGTTTGCTGGGCTTTAATAATTGAAGAAAATCGTGTTATGATATATATATATATATATATATATATATATATATATATATATATATATATATATATATATATTGATAGATTACAAGTAATTCTAATTGAAATTAGAGTGATCTTACATGTCCACCCATGGTCAACATAGTCATCATGGTTGGCAATAGGCAGCCATGGGCAACCATTACCAAACATGGACAATAATGGTGAATAGTGGTAAACTTTTTTCAATCATAATTTATCATATTAAAGTATATGTTGAAGTGGGATGTTACATCTTACTATGCGTGACTGCAACCTTACAAAATTTTCTACCCAAAATTGACTATAATCCAACCATAGATACCCTTATTTGATCTTTGTGAATGCTTAAAATTATATGTTTGATGGTTGTATGAACTACATATCCTCTTCAGGTTTGAGAGTTTCTTCAAGCGATCTATAGATAAAGACAAAACACAAATTCCTTATCAAAGAACAGGCCTACAAACTTGTGGCTAGGGTTTCTTCTGCCACTCGTTTTCCTCTAACTAGTGCTATTATACCACTTGTTGGTTTTTAGAATCTGTATAAACATTTTCAACAAGGAAGTAATGATAGAAAACACTTAAAATTTTATGTGGTAAAACAATGAAAATTTCTTAAGAAAATATCCATTAGACAAGGTAAGTTAGCCATGGTTAACCATCATTTCAACCATGATCAAACATGGAAATCCATGGTCAGCGGTGGCAAACCATTGCCAATGATAATCTATCATAGTGAATGGTAAAGCTTTTCAAATCATGCTCACCCATGGTCAACATGGTAATCATGGTTGACTAGAGTCAGCCATGGTCAACCATTACCAAAGATTGACAATGATTGTCAATAGTGGTAAACCATTTTCAATCATAATGTATCATATTAAAGTATAGGTTGAAGTGGACTAGCATGGTCATCCATAGTCAACTATAGGTTTACCATAGTAAACCCTCCTCGACTATAGCTTGAACAAATTTACCATAGTCAAGGATAGTCAACCGTTGTATACTAATCTTTCCCACACACATTGATCATCAGCTAACACAACCACATTAATAAATTGTGCTTGATATATGCCGATCGACGACATTTTGCACCTTTTATATGCCAATAGACGTATGGAAATTATATCGATCGACATATATCAACCACATCTACTAATGTGGTTGTGATAGTTTCTATTCATTGAAAAGATAAATCACTTTCTGCAAACACTCACACACAATACACAATCAATGTCCTATCAAACCTAGCCTTGTCTTCTACATTAGTCCTTGAAGGAGGAGTGAGTTACTGTATTGACACTTTTGATTATTTATTTTCATAATTTTATGGAAAGCTCCATTGTTTTTGATGCACGAGCATCTTACCTCCAAATCAAAATAACTTTTGACTAGAATAGTCATTTTCATTTACCAAGGGCGTTGGTTCCCTAATTGAGTGTGTTAGCGCGTGAAATTTCACCTCAAGCTGAGAAAGGTAAACTTCAAGGCAACATCAAACCACATAGCCTCGTAGCTAGCCCTACGGGGCAGGAGAGGGCTCTCTCCGGTCTATCTCGGTAAAGATCTTCAACGGGCGAGATAACCAATGAGGAAACACTGATTTTAGGCTAGTAAACTGATCAAGAGGTTTGATTTGGGATTTTTAGGGTTTTGGTGGAAAGTTGGGGAAGGGCAAATTTTTGGTGCGGGGATTGGACACAGTTTCTGCAGGGGGTTCTTTGGGGCGAGGTAGGAAACAATATTGATGCCTTTGATAGAGGTGGATGGATGAGAATGACCGGTGAGGAGTTAAGGAGAGCAAGCAATAACCTTGAATTCCCCTTAAACAATTGAAAACATTTGATACTAAGCAAACTTAAAAGCAGAGCATGACAGTCATGAATTCTACTTTAACACTTCATTTGCCTAATTTGCAGAAGGAAAAGTAAGGAAATGATTCACATAACACACTTACAAGTACAAAGAGAAACGCACCATCAATACATGTGACCACAAGAATCCCAAAAAGGACTGCAAAACCCTGGTCTTCCTTTGCCAAAAATTGCAGAGATACAGTAAGTAATACAATAATAGCTTCTCCCTCAAGAGTCCAACCTCTCCAACCCCTGAAAATGATTAAGAAAATACATAATATAGGCAAGCTAACACCTTTCCTTGCCTCTAGGGGGCGAGCTCATCCTTCTAGGAGCTGTTTCAACCAATTCTAAACTGAGCACTAAAATCTAGGCAGTCAAAACAACTTGCCTCTATAAGCTAGGAAACCAATTCATTCATTAAATGTTTGCTATTTCATGAATGAATCTTCTAGAAGAGATAAATAAGTGTCAAAATATCATAAAATTACATCATTTACAACAAGGAGGATGAAAATCAACTCCAAAAAGTCAAATCCAGTCAAAACTGCGTTTTGCTGAGCTGTAGGTTGAATTCCTGTGCAAACTGCCTGATGGGTCGCGCGCCTTTGGAGGCACTTTTGAGGCACTTCCAGGTGTCCAAATGAGGCAAAAGTGGGCTTGTTGGAAAGGTCTGGATGTCTACTTTCCAACCCAAGTGGAATTTCTGAATTTGGTTGTCATTTGCCCCTCCAAAATTGCAATCTCCCAAGACTGCTTCCTGTGTGTCAAAAATGTGGCAGAAAGTCATTTTTTGCTTGTTTTTTGACTTTCTGGAGGCCCAAAACTTGGTGAAATTTCTTGGTAATGGCTGCGCAAGTGTAACTTTCCATGACAAATCCAAAAATGCTGAGTTTTCCCAAAAAGGAGTTGTCCAACGAAAGGGGAGAAAACCTGTGTATGGCACAAAAAATTTACAATTGACAAAATTTTCTCCAAATTTCTTGAAATTTGGGCTGGGAGTCCCCAATCAAGTACCATGCTCAGTAAAAGAGGCTTTGGCCAAAATTTGGAGTGGATCGGGCCTTTTCCGTCGTTTTAAGGCCTTGGCCAACCTCCTTGGATCCGGCGATTGTAATTTTGACATTTCTCTAAAACCATGACACCTGTGCAAAAAGTGAAGGACACTTTTCTTCTTTGGCATGTTATGGACAAAAAGCTCTCTCAGTTTTCCAAAATTCATCTTTTATTGCTCTGGAACATCATTTGAGTGCGACTTGTCCCGATGTGTGAAACAAGGAATTTTGTCGAAATGAAGCGAAATGAAGGGGATAAGAGGCTTCTAAATTCTTGGGGAAATTTTTGGAAGTAGGAAGGGATGTTAGGAAGCAAGGGAAAGTCGAATCACGGAGATCGAGTGAGGGGAAGGGGTACAAAAGGGAAAAACACAGGCCAAACCTAGAAAATTGCCAGGTTGTAGCTAGAAACTAGGGTTTGTGCAAAAATGAGGATTTTGGGGGATCTCAGTGATGGGAAGCATTTGATAAGGTATATGAAGGATAGGGGAAGGTGTATGAACATCTGGATACAAGTTTTGCTAATGATTTGACCATCCAAGAGAAATTAGCTTTCAAAACCCTAGGAGAGAGAAATGACCTTGCCTAGGCGCAACTGAAGCATGAACAAGGTGTAAAATGACTCATTAGACATTGAGATGATAATGAAAACCTTATGAATGATGATAAATTCAGCTGAATGGTGACATAGACCGACATTTGGACAACTTTAGAAGGAGTGAAAGCAAACCCTAGACCTAATGCCTAGTGACCAAATTTTGCTTGAAAACCCTTTGAAATGACAAAATTTGACCTGGACACTCTGAGACCACTTTGTAAGAGCATATTTGATCACTGGAGGAAGGCTGGAAAGACTGACACTAACAGAGTGCAATTATTTATTTAATTGTGTTTTCGTATGTTTTCTTAAGAAATGTACACAAGTGATGAAAATGAGGAGTATTGTAACTAGATCTCTCTTTTAGAATATATATATCGAGAATATTTGAGAGAGTTAGAGAGAAATGAGGGAAGTTAGATTGTTGAAATATTTATGGACCTAGGAATCCTAGAATAGGGGTTTTAGGTGAGGATTTTATGGATCTAAACCATAATATAGTTCAGAATCCTTATGTATAAATATGTAGCTAAAATAAGATCATGTGTGTGTGTGGGGAAAGAGAGAGAACGAAGAGGCTTGAGGAGTCAAGTATTGCTTCAAAGCCAAGAAAGGGCCATGCAATGTAAATATGGCTACAAGGGCCTATGTAAAGTATTTTATGTACATATATTAATAGAAGAAACACTTTGATGCAAATGTTTGACCTGCGTGTTGAGATTCTCGCCATTCTCAAAGTCTTTTTACAATACGAAGTTGATTCTGTGTATTATGTTGAATTCAATATATACATGTTAATTGCAAGTGAATCGAAGATCAGGTGGAATTGCACTAAGAGAAAGTGCCGTCAAAAGTGCGCAGAGGCCAGAGGACTGTTGTTTGAAGCTCAGGGGGGACAACATCTCAAAACACAATTAAAATACCAAGGAAATGAATGCACTTAAGAGAGTCGTGCAACTGAAGTGATTATAGTAGAGCAGTGGAATCATGGTGATCCTAGGAGATTAAAGAAGAACTATGATGGATCAATGTGTAGAAGTGTGTATGAAGAAGACTAGAGGATTGGAGAAGGACCAAGATCAAGAAAGAAAGGATGAGGATAGAGGAAAAACTGGTAGAAGAATCCAAACACGAAGACGAGCACAACACCTAGTTTGTTTTGAAGTCCCGATAGAAGTTCGTCACTTGAGAGAGTCGGGAGATGGACGCCAGGTCAAAGGATTTATCCTAGAAGGATAAGAAAACAGTTTCTTGACAACTTCGGGCTGGAGGAATTATCCTAGAAAGAGAAGATGAGTGCTTAACTAGAATAGGCATGATGATTGGGACTGGGCTAACATGTGAGCCCAACTAATCAATAGAGGGCTGGGATTGTTTGGAGCATTACATGGAGTTGAGTGTGGGCCAGCTAAGATACGGATATACCGAGACTTATTTTAATAGTGAGCTGGGTATCAAAGTAATGAGGCCTTTGTAAATATCGTATGTGGGTAGCGGCAGACATGGAAGCCAACATACCAATCAATGTCGAGACAATACAAGTGGACCATCCCGGGAAGCTTCAAGCCCAAATGTTTTTTATGATTTAATGTAAGGGACTTGGCCCGGGATGATGGATCGCATGGTTATAAGGCATGGTCACAAGGAGAATGAAGAGAAGCCTAAGACCGACGAGAAATTGGGGCTTTCTACACTTACATGAGGGGAGTGAAGGTACAATTCACATGAGGTATCCACACCTGTTTTAATAAGTAAGGGCCGAGGCCACAAGAATTTGAATATATATAGAAAGGGTTGATACCCTTTAGCGCCTCCCACTAGAAATTAGATTATAAAAAGGTTTTAAGTATGGGGGATTTTCGCAGTGCATTATATTAGATATCATTTTTGGGATTCAACTGCGTTAAGTAAGTCATTCAAAGTATGACCATTTCCATGAGAGGTAGTCGTAAAGTGACTAATTTCTCATGATTTTTGAATAGTTCACTTAGCACTCATTGCATCGGGTGATGCTCACCCCTGTGAGCATCACCCGATGCAATGAACTTGCTAAGGTTTTTCAAATGGGGTAGCAAGCTAAGTGGGCTTGATTGTGGGAAAAAACTCCACAGTTAAGCGCGCTTGAGCCAGAGGAGTTCTGGGATGGGTGACCTCCTGGGAAGTCCTGGTTACCGGGTGCAAGCCCCGGAAGTGATGATTGATGCTATGTGATTCGTTCTCCACATTTCACTAGTTTCAATCCCACTTCTTCACCCCTGTGAGCATCACCCGATGCAATGAACTTGCTAAGGTTTTGCAAATGGGGTAGCAAGCTAAGTGGGCTTGATTGTGGGAAAAAACTCCACAGTTAAGCGCGCTTGAGCCAGAGGAGTTCTGGGATGGGTGACCTCCTGGGAAGTCCTGGTTACCGGGTGCAAGCCCCGGAAGTGATGATTGATGCTATGTGATTCGTTCTCCACATTTCACTAGTTTCAATCCCACTTCTTCACCCCTGTGAGCATCACCCGATGCAATGAACTTGCTAAGGTTTTGCAAATGGGGTAGCAAGCTAAGTGGGCTTGATTGTGGGAAAAAACTCCACAGTTAAGCGCGCTTGAGCCAGAGGAGTTCTGGGATGGGTGACCTCCTGGGAAGTCCTGGTTACCGGGTGCAAGCCCCGGAAGTGATGATTGATGCTATGTGATTCGTTCTCCACATTTCACTAGTTTCAATCCCACTTCTTCACCCCTGTGAGCATCACCCGATGCAATGAACTTGCTAAGGTTTTGCAAATGGGGTAGCAAGCTAAGTGGGCTTGATTGTGGGAAAAAACTCCACAGTTAAGCGCGCTTGAGCCAGAGGAGTTCTGGGATGGGTGACCTCCTGGGAAGTCCTGGTTACCGGGTGCAAGCCCCGGAAGTGATGATTGATGCTATGTGATTCGTTCTCCACATTTCACTAGTTTCAATCCCACTTCTTCACCCCTGTGAGCATCACCCGATGCAATGAACTTGCTAAGGTTTTGCAAATGGGGTAGCAAGCTAAGTGGGCTTGATTGTGGGAAAAAACTCCACAGTTAAGCGCGCTTGAGCCAGAGGAGTTCTGGGATGGGTGACCTCCTGGGAAGTCCTGGTTACCGGGTGCAAGCCCCGGAAGTGATGATTGATGCTATGTGATTCGTTCTCCACATTTCACTAGTTTCAATCCCACTTCTTCACCCCTGTGAGCATCACCCGATGCAATGAACTTGCTAAGGTTTTGCAAATGGGGTAGCAAGCTAAGTGGGCTTGATTGTGGGAAAAAACTCCACAGTTAAGCGCGCTTGAGCCAGAGGAGTTCTGGGATGGGTGACCTCCTGGGAAGTCCTGGTTACCGGGTGCAAGCCCCGGAAGTGATGATTGATGCTATGTGATTCGTTCTCCACATTTCACTAGTTTCAATCCCACTTCTTCACCCCTGTGAGCATCACCCGATGCAATGAACTTGCTAAGGTTTTGCAAATGGGGTAGCAAGCTAAGTGGGCTTGATTGTGGGAAAAAACTCCACAGTTAAGCGCGCTTGAGCCAGAGGAGTTCTGGGATGGGTGACCTCCTGGGAAGTCCTGGTTACCGGGTGCAAGCCCCGGAAGTGATGATTGATGCTATGTGATTCGTTCTCCACATTTCACTAGTTTCAATCCCACTTCTTCACCCCTGTGAGCATCACCCGATGCAATGAACTTGCTAAGGTTTTGCAAATGGGGTAGCAAGCTAAGTGGGCTTGATTGTGGGAAAAAACTCCACAGTTAAGCGCGCTTGAGCCAGAGGAGTTCTGGGATGGGTGACCTCCTGGGAAGTCCTGGTTACCGGGTGCAAGCCCCGGAAGTGATGATTGATGCTATGTGATTCGTTCTCCACATTTCACTAGTTTCAATCCCACTTCTTCACCCCTGTGAGCATCACCCGATGCAATGAACTTGCTAAGGTTTTGCAAATGGGGTAGCAAGCTAAGTGGGCTTGATTGTGGGAAAAAACTCCACAGTTAAGCGCGCTTGAGCCAGAGGAGTTCTGGGATGGGTGACCTCCTGGGAAGTCCTGGTTACCGGGTGCAAGCCCCGGAAGTGATGATTGATGCTATGTGATTCGTTCTCCACATTTCACTAGTTTCAATCCCACTTCTTCACCCCTGTGAGCATCACCCGATGCAATGAACTTGCTAAGGTTTTGCAAATGGGGTAGCAAGCTAAGTGGGCTTGATTGTGGGAAAAAACTCCACAGTTAAGCGCGCTTGAGCCAGAGGAGTTCTGGGATGGGTGACCTCCTGGGAAGTCCTGGTTACCGGGTGCAAGCCCCGGAAGTGATGATTGATGCTATGTGATTCGTTCTCCACATTTCACTAGTTTCAATCCCACTTCTTCACCCCTGTGAGCATCACCCGATGCAATGAGTGCTAAGTGAACTATTCAAAAATCATGAGAAATTAGTCACTTTACGACTACCTCTCATGGAAATGGTCATACTTTGAATGACTTACTTAACGCAGTTGAATCCCAAAAATGATATCTAATATAATGCACTGCGAAAATCCCCCATACTTAAATTCAAAAAAGAGTCAAGGGATCTCTACCTGAATGGTTCATGAGGCACAATACTTGCTAAGGTTTTGCAAATGGGGTAGCAAGCTAAGTGGGCTTGATTGTGGGAAAAAACTCCACAGTTAAGCGCGCTTGAGCCAGAGGAGTTCTGGGATGGGTGACCTCCTGGGAAGTCCTGGTTACCGGGTGCAAGCCCCGGAAGTGATGATTGATGCTATGTGATTCGTTCTCCACATTTCACTAGTTTCAATCCCACTTCTTCACCCCTGTGAGCATCACCCGATGCAATGAGTGCTAAGTGAACTATTCAAAAATCATGAGAAATTAGTCACTTTACGACTACCTCTCATGGAAATGGTCATACTTTGAATGACTTACTTAACGCAGTTGAATCCCAAAAATGATATCTAATATAATGCACTGCGAAAATCCCCCATACTTAAATTCAAAAAAGAGTCAAGGGATCTCTACCTGAATGGTTCATGAGGCACAATACTTGCTAAGGTTTTGCAAATGGGGTAGCAAGCTAAGTGGGCTTGATTGTGGGAAAAAACTCCACAGTTAAGCGCGCTTGAGCCAGAGGAGTTCTGGGATGGGTGACCTCCTGGGAAGTCCTGGTTACCGGGTGCAAGCCCCGGAAGTGATGATTGATGCTATGTGATTCGTTCTCCACATTTCACTAGTTTCAATCCCACTTCTTCACCCCTGTGAGCATCACCCGATGCAATGAGTGCTAAGTGAACTATTCAAAAATCATGAGAAATTAGTCACTTTACGACTACCTCTCATGGAAATGGTCATACTTTGAATGACTTACTTAACGCAGTTGAATCCCAAAAATGATATCTAATATAATGCACTGCGAAAATCCCCCATACTTAAATTCAAAAAAGAGTCAAGGGATCTCTACCTGAATGGTTCATGAGGCACAATACTTGCTAAGGTTTTGCAAATGGGGTAGCAAGCTAAGTGGGCTTGATTGTGGGAAAAAACTCCACAGTTAAGCGCGCTTGAGCCAGAGGAGTTCTGGGATGGGTGACCTCCTGGGAAGTCCTGGTTACCGGGTGCAAGCCCCGGAAGTGATGATTGATGCTATGTGATTCGTTCTCCACATTTCACTAGTTTCAATCCCACTTCTTCACCCCTGTGAGCATCACCCGATGCAATGAGTGCTAAGTGAACTATTCAAAAATCATGAGAAATTAGTCACTTTACGACTACCTCTCATGGAAATGGTCATACTTTGAATGACTTACTTAACGCAGTTGAATCCCAAAAATGATATCTAATATAATGCACTGCGAAAATCCCCCATACTTAAATTCAAAAAAGAGTCAAGGGATCTCTACCTGAATGGTTCATGAGGCACAATACTTGCTAAGGTTTTGCAAATGGGGTAGCAAGCTAAGTGGGCTTGATTGTGGGAAAAAACTCCACAGTTAAGCGCGCTTGAGCCAGAGGAGTTCTGGGATGGGTGACCTCCTGGGAAGTCCTGGTTACCGGGTGCAAGCCCCGGAAGTGATGATTGATGCTATGTGATTCGTTCTCCACATTTCACTAGTTTCAATCCCACTTCTTCACCCCTGTGAGCATCACCCGATGCAATGAGTGCTAAGTGAACTATTCAAAAGTCATGAGAAATTAGTCACTTTACGACTACCTCTCATGGAAATGGTCATACTTTGAATGACTTACTTAACGCAGTTGAATCCCAAAAATGATATCTAATATAATGCACTGCGAAAATCCCCCATACTTAAATTCAAAAAAGAGTCAAGGGATCTCTACCTGAATGGTTCATGAGGCACAATACTTGCTAAGGTTTTGCAAATGGGGTAGCAAGCTAAGTGGGCTTGATTGTGGGAAAAAACTCCACAGTTAAGCGCGCTTGAGCCAGAGGAGTTCTGGGATGGGTGACCTCCTGGGAAGTCCTGGTTACCGGGTGCAAGCCCCGGAAGTGATGATTGATGCTATGTGATTCGTTCTCCACATTTCACTAGTTTCAATCCCACTTCTTCACCCCTGTGAGCATCACCCGATGCAATGAGTGCTAAGTGAACTATTCAAAAATCATGAGAAATTAGTCACTTTACGACTACCTCTCATGGAAATGGTCATACTTTGAATGACTTACTTAACGCAGTTGAATCCCAAAAATGATATCTAATATAATGCACTGCGAAAATCCCCCATACTTAAATTCAAAAAAGAGTCAAGGGATCTCTACCTGAATGGTTCATGAGGCACAATACTTGCTAAGGTTTTGCAAATGGGGTAGCAAGCTAAGTGGGCTTGATTGTGGGAAAAAACTCCACAGTTAAGCGCGCTTGAGCCAGAGGAGCTCTGGGATGGGTGACCTCCTGGGAAGTCCTGGTTACCGGGTGCAAGCCCCGGAAGTGATGATTGATGCTATGTGATTCGTTCTCCACATTTCACTAGTTTCAATCCCACTTCTTCACCCCTGTGAGCATCACCCGATGCAATGAGTGCTAAGTGAACTATTCAAAAATCATGAGAAATTAGTCACTTTACGACTACCTCTCATGGAAATGGTCATACTTTGAATGACTTACTTAACGCAGTTGAATCCCAAAAATGATATCTAATATAATGCACTGCGAAAATCCCCCATACTTAAATTCAAAAAAGAGTCAAGGGATCTCTACCTGAATGGTTCATGAGGCACAATACTTGCTAAGGTTTTGCAAATGGGGTAGCAAGCTAAGTGGGCTTGATTGTGGGAAAAAACTCCACAGTTAAGCGCGCTTGAGCCAGAGGAGTTCTGGGATGGGTGACCTCCTGGGAAGTCCTGGTTACCGGGTGCAAGCCCCGGAAGTGATGATTGATGCTATGTGATTCGTTCTCCACATTTCACTAGTTTCAATCCCACTTCTTCACCCCTGTGAGCATCACCCGATGCAATGAGTGCTAAGTGAACTATTCAAAAATCATGAGAAATTAGTCACTTTACGACTACCTCTCATGGAAATGGTCATACTTTGAATGACTTACTTAACGCAGTTGAATCCCAAAAATGATATCTAATATAATGCACTGCGAAAATCCCCCATACTTAAATTCAAAAAAGAGTCAAGGGATCTCTACCTGAATGGTTCATGAGGCACAATACTTGCTAAGGTTTTGCAAATGGGGTAGCAAGCTAAGTGGGCTTGATTGTGGAAAAAACTCCACAGTTAAGCGCGCTTGAGCCAGAGGAGTTCTGGGATGGGTGACCTCCTGGGAAGTCCTGGTTACCGGGTGCAAGCCCCGGAAGTGATGATTGATGCTATGTGATTCGTTCTCCACATTTCACTAGTTTCAATCCCACTTCTTCACCCCTGTGAGCATCACCCGATGCAATGAGTGCTAAGTGAACTATTCAAAAATCATGAGAAATTAGTCACTTTACGACTACCTCTCATGGAAATGGTCATACTTTGAATGACTTACTTAACGCAGTTGAATCCCAAAAATGATATCTAATATAAAAAGGTTATATCCTTTGAAATCCTCCCACTGTGACTATATTATTATTTTGTAAGTTGTACGCTATTATACAGGGTTGAAGGAAGTGCCTCTTTGATAGAGGTTTGGGCACTGTGGGTTTTCTAAGCCAGGGATTTAAGTAGGGTCGGATTGGGCCTACATCAAAGTGGTATCAGAGCAGGAATTCTATGTGAACCTCAAAATAGGGAGGTTGAAAGGAGTAAAGAAGTAGATGAAAAAGAAGAAAGAACAGATTTAGTAGAACTAATCAAAGGAGATCCTGGCACAGGAAGTTGAGAGGAAGCTTAAGAAGAAGGATCAGATATGGAGGGGTTCGAATGAGATTGCAGGTTGTCCATATTTTGAGGTTTTTCCTTGTTGGGAGTTTGAGGCAGAATGCCAGACAAGTGAAATTGAGCATGGAGGAAAAAATTTCAATGCTTATGACTAGATAGAAGGGTATAGATGAATTTTATATTTCTGACTAAAATGAAGAATATAGGTAAATATTATCTAGTATCTACCATCAAGAATGTTGTTATTACAATTCTTGTTTTAATGGATCCATGAGTCGGTTCAGAAAGGACGCCGACATCATTCTTGGACCAAATGCGATGAGGATAATTAACGAAGGAACGATTGTTGCAAGTTCTCGAGACAAGAAGGCTAACTTTGTTAGTTAGAAAGATGTTTTAATTTTTTCATATCTAAGATGAGACATGTGCTCTTTCTCTATTATCTATATAAAATTCATTTGATGTTTTTCTATTAGCTATAAAAGTGGGTATATTTAAGGTTAATACCATAGTAAGAGATACCAGTGTATGTGACTTTAAAGGTCACTTAGTTAGCAATTTTATTTATAAATTCAAAATAAAATGCAAGAAATATCTCGATAGCCTTTCAAGATCCTTTAGGAGGCTGAGAATAACTAGCGAGATGAGAAATGTTTACAAATTCGATGTATTTTTGGTAGAGATAACGTTGAGATAACATGGGAGAAAAGAGATATTGGACATGCAAATGTAGCCATGTCCACTATTTCAATGAGCTTATGTGTCGGAACATAGAGATTGATTGTAAATATCAAATCAATGCGATGATCACAAGTGCCATTGAATTTTATTTTAGATGTCTTTGTTGATAAAAATGTTATTGTATTCATTTGATGAGAGTCACTGCTTTGCTCCAACAACTCAAACAAGTGGAGCAAAGCTCGAAAAATATAGATATGTAAAACCTACAATTGTAAAAACTTGAAGAGCCTGCAATTTGAAGATAGGGAGGGATGTAGGGGAAGAGAGATAATTTTTTAATAGTTTAGGACACTATTGGATTAGAGAAGCTATACCTGATCGGGGTTCAAAGACATGCATATGGGTATTTTTTTCCAATCGTTTAAGGTATGTAGGATCTGTAAGTTTGACAACGTAACTTTATGAGGTGGTTATGAGACATTTCACATGCTAATGATGCCCAATTATGTTGGGAAACTTGGATAATACCTAGGAGACTGTACCGTTTTTTGAGGGCTATGAGATATTTCGTGTGATAATGATGTCCAATGATGCTGGGAAACTTGGATAATGTCTATGAGACTATACCATTCAGTGGAATAGGGAGGAAATTGAAGGAGTCTTACTAAATCAAGCATTTCTTTATTGTGCCAAAGCCTTTGGAGGATTTTTGGTTCTATTATTTATTGTGCCAATGTGTGTAAGTTTCATTTTCAAAAGTGTAAGTCTAAAGAGAGGGTGTTAGATTATAAAGCTTCTTTATGTAAAAATGACAAGATATTATGCGTCATTTTTGGATGATGGTTCACACGATCACTCGATCACCTCCATGAATAGGAAGTATTTAGATTTTATAAACAATTGCAATATCTAGAACATAGACATATGTTATTGTAACACAAGCTAATATCAAATATCTTATTTGAATCCCTCACATTGATTCACTGTTTGTTGCATTGTCATTGTGGCTCTCATTCAATTAGATCATATTCCAATATAGGCGAGGAGGGGAAATCGCAAAAGTAACAAACAACTTATCCCATTCCATGTAATTTTCAAAACCATAAACAATGTGAGCAAGAAATTTATGAGATGTTAGACCAAGGAGTGGGTTATTGTGATCAAAAGTATCTCTCTTTTTGACTAATTTAAGAAGTAAATAAACATTGCTAAAATAGGAACAAATTCTCATAAACTTCATAGTGAAATAGGGTGTTGGTCACTTCGGAAAACGCCATGGGATGAAATATTTTGTCACATTTGCAAGAGTAAGAGCGTTGAAGATGAAAAGAACCTTCTCTTGAATTGTGATATTCTACTGACCTTTGATTTAATTTTCAAAATATCTGTCACTCTACTAGTCTTCTTTGCCATTCAAGTTAGCACAACTATGGTGATGTTGGAACTAATTTGATAATTCTTTTTGAGCACAAAAATAAAATGTAAAAGAATTCGTAGGATTCTACTGTATAGTCAGGTTCTATTGCTGCTGATTATGCATGTTGCGTTGCAATACAGCGAGGCCTTCCCTGAATTCCATGTGGTCCTGCACACAATTGATGTAGGTTCGCTGATTTCTCCTACCAGCTAGATAATTTCCCACTTGCGACCCCCCTGACCCCGACCTGCGACTGCCCCAAGAGCTTGACCGAGAACTATTCTCTGTACTTTGCACACTCGAATCCATTTTCAGACTTCCCAGAATGTCAAAGAACCTTCTGTCACTCCAGCTCAAATTCGAGATGCTCTTGTCCCACCGCTCCCGAAACCGACCATCCACCATCCCATCCACCTCACTGGCCTCCAACGAAGCCCCAAGGTCCTGACCCAAGACACCCTCAAGTTCAGAAGTTTATAAACATTCTCTCCAACAATAATCTTAAAATCGATCATATTCATACAGACTTTACTCTACGATTCTACTCTCAAATCTTCCTTGAGGTTCTAGACCAGAAGCCAATCCCAATTCAGCCAAATAACAACACCAAACCCTACAACGACACTGAAACCATCAACTCCACTCAGACCCGTGGCCCCCTGAAGCTTCCCACTCGAAATCTCAAGCTCATATGACGCCTTTGCTTGGTTGTTTTTCTTCCATCCAAGTCCCCAAGCATATCTATATTCAATGATTCCTTCGCGATTAATGAAAATCCCTCCCCCTCATGCCACCCCTTTCTGATAATGCTTTCTGAGCATAAAAATAAAATGTAAAAGAACTCGTAGGAGTCTCTTACCATCTAAAGGTTCCATGGACCATGTAGGCCTTGGTGAGTGCTAATCATCATCGTCATCATCATAACCATATAAATGACTAGATAGCATTATTATCTAGATATCTACATTGCATTCATTTTTGTTTATCACTATTAATTATAGTTTACATTTTTATAAACATTTTTTTTTCTTAAGCTTGAATTAGTTTAATTCTATATCATTTTCAAATTCAATGCATGCATTTTAAATAATGCAATATAATTGAGAAGGTAACAGAAGAATCATAACAACACATTTCTTTTTTTTTGGTACAGTAAGAAGTTATTAAAAAAAAAGAACATACATTTATATGTGATATTCTTTTGAATCAAATTTATTGTCTAGCACACATATTTGATGAGAAAATTATTAATTTAAGTTTGATATATTTTTATGTGATATTGTTTTAAATCAAATTTATTGTGTAGCACACATATTTGATTAGAAAACTATTAATTTAAGTTTTATAAATTAATAAAAAAATAAAATAAATTTGACTAAAAATTGGTAAAAAGCATTTGAAATGTTAATAGGAAATATAATTTTGCAAATTAGTTTTTAACAAGTAGGAAATGGAGTTTTTTTTTGGAGTAAGGATTAGGGTAGTCTTCATCTTAGGTTATTTTTAATCTTAATATTGAACGAAGTTTGACTTAGCTTCTTTGGGGACAGTTAACACGATGCTCATCAAGAAGCAATAATTTTTTTTAGTTATGTTGGAAGTTATTAAAAATAAAACAATATATATTTTATGAGATATTGTTTTAAATTAAATTTATGAGTACATTTTTAATTTTTTTTTATCATTTAACTTAAAAGAAATGAAAAATTTAATTAAAAAAAAGAAGAAAGAAATTGATATTTTGATAAGAAACATAAATTTGCAAATTATCTTTCAACACTAAAATAATTTAAAAGATAGCAACTTATCAATCCACCATTGATATCCATAGAAAGAAACCACAGTACCAGAAAACTACTACGAAATGAAGTGGATGAAAAATGGTTAGGGTTCTCCGGTTACTAAATTAAGAGGTTGTCCTTGTTTTTTAAAGTAAGGATTAGGGTAATTTGCGTAAAGAGTGGCTGTTTCATGTTATTGAACAATGTTTGACTTAGCTGCTTTCCCCGAGGGTTAACACACACAATGGAAATAATCTTGATGAAGAGCATAGCGATATGTTTGGAGATGGGAAAACGAATATGGTTTGGTACAGTAAATGCGCGTGATAAATACAAAATAATGTTAAACATCACATCGATGACTGTCTATATATATATTTAATTGTGGACGACTTAGTTCAAAGTTTATATATTTAAAAAAATATTTCCAAATGGAAAAGGAGGTGTGTTGTGCAATACTATTCTGTTTAACCAATAAAAGAAAAACAGAATGTTTCTGCTACGAGTAGACAGACTGACCAAGTCTGCATGAAGAAACCCGAAATTGTTGACAGCTTCGTTGAGATACTTAAATCTAAAACATATCCCTTCTTCCCTTGGTTGAGACGCAGCCAGATCCAATAAGGACAGGGTCATATGTGGCGGACGTAGCCAATGACTATGACTGCGTCTTTCTCAATTTTAATTTGGAAACACGCAACCGCGTCCAAGTACAAAGAAGGAGTCCATCAAGCAAGCAAATTTAACTCAAGAACTTGGCGTTGGCGGCGTTGCTGTTATAAAAAGGAAGAATGCTCTTCATATTTCACCAAACTCAATCTATCATCTAAGGATCAGATCAGATCAGAGGGAGCATCTACTCGAATCGAATCGAAGAATAGTAGTCAGTCAGTTGCCTGCAGTCCAGTCATGAAATCCTTTCTAGCGCTAGCGCTTGTAGTACTAGTGGCGCATAATATTGTTAATATTGTGCGTGCAGGTGATGCAGATCCTTTACAAGACGTTTGTGTGGCTGACACGAAGAGTGGAGGTATGTAAGACTTTGAGTTTGAGGCCGTGATCATGTGTTTGCTTATCAGGGTTTCGTTTCGTTTCATGCGATGTGAATAATAATATAATCTGATCATATATATGTTTATTAGGTTTTCGATTCGTTTCATGCGATGTGAATAATAATATAATCTGATCATATATATATGTTTATTTGACTGTAATTGCAGTTAATGTGAACGGGTTCCCGTGTAAGGATGCAAGCATGGTTACCGCAAATGACTTCATGTTCAGGGGCTTAAATGTTGCAGGGGATACAAGTAACATGATGGGATCCAACGTCACTGCAGCCAATGTAATGCAGATACCAGGCTTAAACACCTTGGGAATCTCCATGGCTCGGATTGATTTCGCTGCTCCTCTCGGCCTTAATCCCCCTCACACTCATCCGCGGGCCACAGAAATCTTGGTGGTCATCGAGGGTACTCTCTCAGTCGGCTTTATCACCACTGCCAATAAATTGTTCAGCAAAACGCTTGAGAAGGGAGACGTGTTCGTGTTCCCCAAAGGTCTGGTGCACTTCCAACAGAACGTGGGCTATGGCAACGCAGTGGCCATCGCTGCACTGAGCAGCCAGCTTCCAGGAACCCAGCAGGTCGCCCAATCCTTGTTTGGAGCCTCTCCCCCGGTTGATGCCTCCCTTCTGGCCAAAGCTTTCAAGATCGATGCCTCCCTCGTGCAACTTCTCCAAAGGAAATTCTTGGGTTGATGCCCACTCATCTAATTCAATCATTCATTCATGCCAGGAGTCACCAGTCATTCGTCGGCTGTTATGCGACCAAACAAACAAATCAATAAAACCTCTCTTTCCCTCACGTACGTGTACACTCGTGACTCCTCTATATGCAATAAAGGAAAATTTTACATCAATATGGGTGTTTGAGAGTTTTATGTTATAATCATTTACACCTTTCTGTTTCTGTTTAATGGACACGACACTGCCTAATAGCTTATCGGTTGAATTGATGGAGCGCTGCACGATGCATCTCATCTGATGCAAACAAAATAAAAGTATTTGTCTTTTAATTGTGATGCAAACAAAAGAAAAGTATTTGACTTTGAATTAAAGACGGGATATAAAGAAACACTCTTATCATTTAATCCGTACTGGTGTCCTTTTTGGTAATGTGAAATTTCTGTGTTGCGATCGTTTACTCTTTGACACAACATACCCTAATATCTCCGCTCAATACATCGACCACGGCATCATCATGCCTCTCTTCCAAACAAAACAAATATATGGCTGAGGTGAAAAAAATACACTCACTGCATTATAAAGACTAAATGAATGACTGATTAAATTTAGTTTTTTCCTCTGGTGACACTACTTTAAATTTAGATTTTGTGTCTGGCGGACATGATTTCAATTTAGGTTTTGCTTCGGGCGGACGAGATAAATCGTTTTAAATTTGATTTCAAAATATTTTCTTAAATTGATTTTTAATGACTTTTGGATTTTGGATTTTGTATTTGAATGGCAAAATTAAATTTCCATTTTTTTTTTTTAAATTTTGTATTTGAATTTGAAATAATAAAAAAAATCGAAATTTCAGTTCTGTATTTGAAATGCTAAAAAGTTGTATGAATTCCTTTTAAAATAAATAAATAGTAACATACTATTTTTAACCACATAAAAATACATATAAACATTACTATATTATTTGACTTTCTAAGTGTTAGATTTTGTATTTGAATTTGAAATGAAAAAAGAGATATGAATTTCAATAGAATAACAACTCAAATGTTGCCTATTTTTTTTTTTGTTTTAATCGAGAGCCGAATTATAAACAGGTGGATGGATACCCCCAATTTCTGAAATATAACACAAAATTTATATAGACCATCCACATGAATAAGAGTTTATTGCAATTAAATATAAACAGGAGGACGGATACTCCCCCAATTTCTGAAATATAACACAAAATTTATATAGGCCATCCATATGAATAAGAATCTCTACTGAGGGAACAACTTATGCAATCTAGACCATTCTACCTTGTAGGTAGTTATGGGCACATTGTATTTATTAACATATATGCCAAACAAATATAAAGAAATCCCAAATATTTACCTCCTCTTTTAGAGTTAAAAATATAATTTAAAATTTAATGTAAGTTTTACATTAAATTTTAAGCAAATTGTATTACTATTAAATAAATAAATCTTAAAACTATATTTTACGTTAAAAATTTACACTTGGGAATATTTCAGAAATTGGGTTTTACATTTTGTATATTTTTAGTAAATAGATTTTTTTTCTACCAATACATTAATACTGATTTTTAATGAAAAACAAATATTACAAATACATTGACACTTTAAAAATTACTAATTAATATTAACAACACTCATGTGAATAATAATAATAATAATAATTTTAATTACATTATTAATGCATCACTACTATTATTATCAATGTTAACAATAATAATATTTTTTTGTAGAATAACATTAATATTACAAATAACATTTAAGTAGTGATGTTAACATAAGGAAGACTACTATTATTAACATTGAAATTATTAACTTGAACATTAACATTATTAATATAAATATTATTAACCTTAATATTGATAAATAACATTAGTAATATTTCAATTCTAGTCATTAATAAGGATGATGGTAATGTTTTAGATGTTTTTTTTTTTCTTAGCTAAGACTAACCTAAGTACCCACGGGGGATTTGAACCGGTGACATATCACAAGGAGTGCCTTAACAACGCACCCATTCACCGTCAATCCAAAGCCCCGTGGGCGTAATGTTTTAGATGTTAACAATATTAATAGAAAAAATATTTACATTAATATTATTCACAATATTATTATTAACATCATTAATACATTATTAATAATATCAATAGAATACAATTCAACCAAATTGAAGAGACATAAAGTCAAAAGTCTTCCACAATGTGTGAGGCTTGCATGCCCAGGTGGTTTCCTTAAGCACCCAAAAAGCCGAGCAAAAGCAAAAACTCTCCACTCAAGGAATAGTTTTGAGCAAATATTGATGGGTAGTTAAGCTTGAAAGGCGTCAAATCTATGCCAAATTAGTTTCCTCATGCGATTGTGAAACGAAAAGGTTCCAATGAGATTGTAGCGCGGGTACTAACATTCCGGATCGTTGCATTTCCTCCGGAAGACCTAAAGTAGCAAACCCATGAGTTAACATAGCACTTGGCGCGGTGATTGCACCTAACCACCGATCATCTCGACTCCGTACTTCTAGAAGTATATGGAACACGGATGAACTCCAGGAAAGGAACATGAATGATTCATACAAATTACTCAACGGTAAATGTCCTGAATAAAGCCAACGATTAATTAATAATCCCGTTGTACAAAGAAAAGTAACTATCATGCCCTTTCCTCCCGAACTACTTAGTCCTTCAATTCGATAAACTAAGGTTCCCCAATAAATGAGAGTGACAACCAAAATGAGAGAAAAAGAGATGTGAGCCAATATATGTTCTAAAGTTATGAATATCATAATAAACTCATTTATTCGTTTTATTCCCGAATGAGATCTATGATGGAAAGATAGGATTGATCCATCACAATGAAAATAGATTGAACATATATTGTTACATAGGAAGAAGTGATTGATGAGATCTTCCTGGAAAAATACCGCCACTCGGATTTGAACCGAGATGCTCTCGCACTGCTTCCTAAGAGCAGCGTGTCTACCAATTTCACCATGGCGGCTTCGTAGGGACCATACTAGCTTATTTACACCAGATCGTCAATGTTATGGAACGTGTCTAGCAGAGGGAGTGATCTGTGAATATAATATAAGTCCAAATAAGATCTAAGTTCGGGCATTAACATTTGAATCAATTTTATGTTGGTTGATAGTTATAACGGAGCATGGCGCAGCTTGGTAGCGCGCCATCTTGGGGTGATGGAGGTCGTGGGTTCAGATCCCGCTGTTCCGAAAGAGAATTGGAAATAGTCACATGCGTTATCGTACAAAGAATATATGTAAATTTTCGCTTATTTCGCTTACGATGGGAAGAATCGGAACAGCTAGATTCCAAACAATAAATGGTTATACCATCACTTTATAATTTTTTTGATTGGATGGTTTGATTATATACATATCTAGAACGAAACTATGTTTCTGATCCATGATCTCCCATATGATTATTATTTAGACTTTCCAATTTTAGGGGAGACATCCAAATATATTTATAGCTCCCAATAATATTACATACAGGCTAATATTACCATATATAAGCTGTTAATGAATGAATTGATCCTATTTTGAGCTACTAAGATGTAGAAGGGGGTTTCATCAATAGGATCAAATTGCACTAGATTAGTCAGCTCTTTTTATGTATCTCTGTCACAATGGTTTGGGCATTACGCATTATAAATGGTAGAGATACGAAGAAAGATGATTACTTTTAGTTCTCCTAAAGGATTGAGCACTTCTTTTTATCCAACCATAAAGGAGGGAAAAAATGGGACCCAATAGGGGGATGAATCATTGGGAGGAGCAGAAACAGAAGAAGAATGAATCAAGATATCTGAAACTATAGTAATTATTCGCCATAAAGCAATAACGCGCATCTATTACGAAATGCACGAGCAATTCCATAATGAAATAATATCATCCCCATGCGTGATTCCATAGGTTCTCTTTATTTATAAATAATAATAAATTAATCCTAGTTTTGGATCGGAATGGATGGATTGGGATGTTGATAAGATTATGCTACATTTTCGGTAGCATAATGGTAATGCTGAAGTTCATTCGGGATCCTTAAAAAAAAAAGGATTAACTCTAATCCCTTTCTAGTGGGAAGGCAGAATGGATAGAAGAATGGTTTATAAATTCATCATTTATCCAGATTGGCTGAAGGAAAGTACTGTAGTGGAACTAATTAATGACCGTGTCCTTTTCGTACGACCACCCTTGGGAGTACCCGAATAAAATGATTTTGCATCACTGTTCTCCAGGGTCCTGGAGGGTGGTGTCGTATATTGGCTCGTGTTGTGCTACGGGTCATCCAAATCAATTGCTGTCAATTTTGATTCGGATGATCCAGAGGAATCATCATTGACTATGCAATAAAAACTTTTCGAATGACCGTGGAGATAGATTTAGCTAAAGAAAAAGCTTTTATTGCGGCCCGATATGCTTTTCCCTTCCGAACATTTTTACGAATTTTTTTTTTTGATCTAGAAGTACGCTTTTTTGGAACTGCCATAATTAACAATGGGGTTAATTCATATATTGTGATGTGAAAGACATCTTATGTATTTCATTTATTCATTTCTCTCGTAGATAGATAACTCTGCATATTCTTTATCTAAGTGTATATATTTTTTTTTCATAGATCCATATTGCATTGAAAAGGTTGCAGGGGTAAAGGTGTATATTTTTTTTTCATAGATCCATATTGAATCGTTCCCGTGTGCGTAATTGTGGATATGTTCCATGCATAGCCATCTTGGAGCGTCCTTGTGTACGTGAAAGGAGGAGTACATTTTCAAGAGATTATCATATTGCTTGGAAATTAAGAGAGGAGAATCCCAACACATGTGATACCCCTAGTGCTCTTATTTTGAAAGGCATGACTATTTTTAGATTATTGTGATTATTATTTGAATTTAGTGATTGTGGAAGCAAGGATTGGAATTGATGGATTATGGAATGGAATTTTATATTATGAGTACATGTTTTGTTGGGAATTGTATGGGAAAGAAAACATAAGTAATAGGGACTTTTTTCTATTTTAGAATATTGTCAAGTGGTTAAGTCCACATAGCCTTACCAAATATTTTCCTAAGAAAAATCCGAGGAGAAATTAAGATTAAGAAAATAACATAATTGAAGAGAAATATTATGCTAAATTATTATTCATGAAATATCATAATGAGAGAGAATTATTAAGTTAAGAATTTAGCTAGAGAGAAATGATAAGCTGGATGAAAAGGAAAAGAAAGCACAACTAGAGAGAAAGATTTGCTTTAAAGGCGAAAGGAAAGAATTTTTCCTAATTAAAAAGGAAAGCCTAGCTAATTAAAGGAAAAATATGTTGGGAAGAATTATAAAATACCACTAAGGAATACATACGGGTTTGTTGTTTCAAGAGGCAAGAAATTGACCTCTGGGGGAATTACTGGTAGTAACTCATTGGTTGGGAGGAACATGCTCTCTCCCATAGGTTTCCCAGGAGACTATTCTATTGAATATCTGAGAAGGAGACTATTCTATTGAATTCTAATTGAAATTAAAGGGATATTACATGTCCACCCATGGTCAACATAGTCATCATGGTTGGCCATGGGCAACCATTACCAAACATGGACAATAATGGTGAATAGTGGTAATTTCTTTCAATCATAACTTATCATATTAAAGTATATGTTGAAGTGGGATGTTACATCTTACTATGTGTGACTGCAACCTTACAAAATTTTCTACCCAAAATTGACTATAATCCAACCCTAGATACCCTTATTTGATCTTTGTGAATGCTTAAAATTATATGTTTGATGGTTGTATGAACTACATATCCTCTTCATGTTTGAGGGTTTCTTCAAGGGATCTATAGATCAAGACAAAACACAAATTCCTTATCAAAGAACAGGCCTACAAACTTGTGGCTAGGGTTTCTTCTGCCACTCGTCTTCCTCTAACTAGTGCTATGATACCACTTGTTGGTTTTTAGAATCTGTAAAAACATTTTCAACAAAGAAGTAATGATAGAAAACACTTAAAATTTTATGTGGTAAAACAATGAAAATTTATCAAGAAAATATCCATGAGACAAGGTAAGTCAGCCATGGTTAACCATCATTTTCAACCATGATCAAACATGGAAAGCCATGGTCAGTGGTGGTAAACCATATCAATGATAATCTATCATAGTGAATGGTAAAGTTTTACAAATCATGTTCATCCATGGTCAACATGGTAATCATTGTTGACCATAGTCAGCCATGGTCAACCATTACCAAAGATGGACAATGATTGTCAATAGTGGTAAACCATTTTCAATCATAATCTATCATATTAAAATATATGTTGAAGTGGACTAGCATGATCATCCATAGTCAACTATAGGTTTACCATATTAAACCCTCCTCGACTACAACTTGAACAAATTTACCATAGTCAAGGATAGTCAGCCGTTGTCTACTAATCTTTCCCACACACATTGATCATCAGCTAGCACAACCCCATTAGTAAATTGTGCTTGATATATGCCGATCGACGACATTTTGCACCTTTTATATGCCAATATACGTATGGAAATTATATCGATCGACGTATATCAACCACATTTACTAATGTGCTTGTGATAGTTTCTATTCATTGAAAAGATAAATCACTTTCTGCAAACACTCACACACAATACACAATCAATGTCCTGTAAAACCTAGTCTTGTCTTCTACATTAGTCCCTGAAGGAGGAGTGAGTTACCATATTGACACTTTTGATTATTGATTTTCATAATTTTATAGAAAGCTCCATTGTTTTTGATGCACGAGCATCTTACCTCCAAATCAAAATAACTTTTGAATAGAATAGTCATTTTCATTTACCAAGGCAGTTGGTTCCCTAATTGAGTGTAATTATTTATTTAATTGTGTTTTTGTATGTTTTCTTAAGAAATGTACACAAGTGATGAAAATGAGGAGTATTGTAGCTAGATCTCTCTTTTAGAATATAGATATCGATAATATTTGAGAGAGTTAGATAGAAATGAGGGAAGTTAGATTGTTGAAAGATTTATGGACCTAGGAATCCTAGAATAGGGGTTTTAGGGGAGGATTTTATGGATCTAAACCATAATATAGTTTGGAATCCTTATGTATAAATATGTAGCTAAAATAAGATCATGTGTTTGTGTGGGGAAAGAGAGAGAACGAAGAGGCTTGAGGAGTCAAGTATTGCTTCAAAGGCAACAAAGGGCCATGCAATGAAAATATGGCTACAAGGGCCTATGTAAAGTATTTATGTACATATATTAATAGAAGAAACACTTTGATGCAAATGTTTGACCTGCGTGCTGTGATTCTGGCCATTCTCAAAGTCTTTTTACAATACGAAGTTGATTCTATGTATTATGTTGAATTCAATATATATAGGTTAATTGCAAGTGAATCGAAGATCAGGTGGAATTGCACTAAGTGAAAGTGCCGTCAAAAGTGCGCAGAGGCCAGAGGACTGTTGTTTGAATCTCAGGTCCATCGAAAGTATGAAACATGGGTACTCCTTGGATGAGGAACTAAATTTTGCATCCAATGAGTACTCCCGATTGAAATTTGGGTAAAGCCTTAGGGAGACGAGTTTAAAATACGAGCTAAAAAAGTAGTTTTATTATTTTATTATGTTTTAATATTTTTACTTTTTTACTCCAAAAATGGTGAATCATCCCCCATGGTTGACATCATCATCTTGAATCCTATTTTTTCTTATAAATTCATTTTAGTTGTACATTTTTCTTAGGAGGCCCATTTTAGATCTCAAAATTCCCCTAACGAAAACCTAAAAAGGTTTGAATTCAAAATGTCACGAATTAAGAAAGGAATGATTATGCTAAAAGGACACAATGGAAAATAAGTAAATTAACATAGAATACATTTAAGTTCTATGACAGGCCTCCTAACTAAAGCTACTCCCTATTCCTCTCTAGAATCAAGAATGAAACCATAAGAATGATAATCTCAACTATGGACATATACAGAGGAGCATGATGGCGTATAACAAGATCAATTTGCAGTGTCCGAAAATAAGAGCAAAGGGTCGAGGGAAATTACATGATAGTTAGTGGCGAAGCAAAACTCCTAGAAACCCTTTGAAAATTTAGTAACCAACCTTTTAAAAATGAGACAAAGTATCAGAATGATTCCTCGTTGGTATACAAGCCACAAACCCCTAAATTTCCTCCAAAAAGAAGCATTGTAATAGTTAGAAATTGTAATGGCGAACCAAGAGATCTAAAAACTAAAATTAGTTCAAGTAAAAAAATGAGAATTGTTGTTTACCTCTACCTCTTATGAAAAATTTCTTGTGTGGATGAAAGACTTCTAAACATATGGAAGAGATATCCAAAAAAAAAATGAATATTGGTATCAAGAACACCTGCCATGATAAAAGGTCAGGGTTTGAAACCCTCATTTAGCCTCTACAGAGAAAAAACCACATTCTTAACAAAATAAATGTTAAAAGGTAAATGAACAAGATAGAGCAACTTTACCCTAGTAGTATACCCTTCTTTTAGTCTCAACCATTGGATGTCCTTGGTGCGTCACAACCATAGAACCTAATCAACATGTGATTAAGGGGAGATGACCTAGGGATAATTTGACAAGCAATAAAAATAACGTCGAGGGGGGTGATAACCCAATGTTCCAAGTTCATATGAGTGTATTCATAGGTGTAATGATCAAATAAGAAAATACTGTATAATGTATATCCTTTGCTAGGATAGTGTAAAGGGGTGTGAATACATATATAATACAACTATTGTGACATAACCATAAAGGGTACCAGAACGTATGATTCAAGACATGTAAAACATACATGTATATATTATAAAGTCCATTGCTTTATGATTTACCAAAACCTTATGACTGGAAAGAGTTATTGTCAATGCGGTAATAATGTTAGTAAGAAAGAGAACTATAGTAGTCCTATGAACTTTACCTATGGTTGTTTCTCTAATGGAGGTGTAGATATGGAAACAAACCAAAAAAAATAATGAGACTCGAGGTCTTGATTAGTAAATCACTAGAAAATAATGCTAAGTGTAAAATAACACTTATGAATTCAAAGGAGGAACATGATTGATGTTCGAATTTTATTATGAAGACATATTTCCTAAGGAGAAATTGTTGTTGACACTATATTTAAGTCAATGAATTTTTGTTTTTCTTTTAGATTGAAAATGAGATACATTACAACAAAATCAATTAGAGCAACTGGCCTTATCCAGGCCTTGTGTTACAAAACTTTGTTGTGGAAGTTGATAAGGAAGTAATTTTACTTAGAAAAGTTGTTGGTGAAAAGAATATGCGAAGTTTCATTTTCATTTCTAATTGCATAGTAAATGGAATGTAAATTTTGTGACTTGGGGGGTCATCTCTATAAATTATATAATTAGAAGCCTCAGTTTTGTTGTCATGTGAGATTTGAATCCTAACTGGCAGGAAAATAGTTGAAATCAGTTATGTCCAAGAAGGGGGAAGGAACAAAAAAAAAAAATCCTCCTTTTTGCCATTATTTAGTACAACTATTGGCAGACCAAGAAATTTTCATGAGTGGAGATATATTTCATGAGGTGGAACTGTAAAAAGAGAACTATGGGATATAAAGACAATTTATTTTGAAAAGAGGAGTAGTGGGAGAGACAAACTGTTTTAGAACCCATTGAACTAGCAAGACACTGCTAAAGGGTTCAGGAGGTAGATTTCGAAAGAGATTTCTATGTTCTTTTCGATAAAGAGAGAAGTGGAGCATGTAGGGAACAAACTGGAAAAACTATTTCATGGTTGGGAGGAACGTGGAAGCCCTTAGCATAATTTCGGGAAGCATTTAGGTGAGGATAGAAATGTTATTGATTTTTATGTTGACCAATTTACTTTGGAAATTGGAAGGTTCAATACTAAATTTGAACTATGGGAAAATCCTCATAATGATTATAATTGTAATAGGTAGATACATGTACACGTATTTGTAGTTGCGTGTGTATCTGTCTCCAATCTGTTACAGGTAGCTTGAACACTACAAGTGTAGGTCAAGCTTTACATTTGTCGTAGAGGATGGTAAGAGGTTTAAATAAGAAACTTAGCCTAGAATTTACCTTGAGGGTGTGAATGATTTAAAAGGAAAAGAAAAGAATGTCACCTCAGGTAAAAGCGCTATAAATAAGTCTAATGAATGTCAAAATTATAACCTGAATTTGTTTGCTTAATTCCTTTTGGTCGTAGAATTGAATGTTGATAATATATATATATATATATATATATATAAGGCTCAGTAATTAAGACTAGAAGGATAAGAGACTTGGCTGACGTTAAATGTCCTAGGCCATAACTAGGGAGGATTGCTATTTATTATCCCAGGGACAACAATCCTGAATGTCGAAGAGGTTAGGGCTCAGAGGAGAACTTGGAGAAGTTTCCATGACATAACCCACTAGTGTACATGAAAATAAAAAGATTCTTTGCTATATATTTCATTAAAGTATATAGGAATCATAGCATTGGTAGTATGGGAGTAAATATAATCATATCAAACTTATGGAAAAGAATATGGCATACATGTTTACATAAATGAATGGAGAAATGATAAATGTAAGGGTGCAAAAGCCCTATAAAATAGAAACCCATACTTTAGAAGATAATTTCAAGAAAAACAATCATACAATTGTGCCTTTTATTACGAACAAAATACCAATAAATTTAATCCACATCCACATGGGTGACGATCTTTTTTTATACTCTAACTTATACAAAAGAAAAAAAAAAACCCTGTCAGGTAAAGTTATTTATTAACTTATACAAGGTTTCATAACAATAATATACTATCACCTTCGTGGCATGAGGAGAAAACAAATATAATGTATATAAGAGTTTACAAACATGACCAAGATTGGTAAGTATATATTAACTATAAAATTTACTAATGGAAGCAAAGAATCGTTAAACTCCAATAATGATGAATACAGGTGAAAATATTGTCTACAAAAGTTGGGATTTTTCAAAAAATACATATTTTTATGAATTACATAGCGAGTTTCAGAAATTCATAAAACCATGGCCAACATAAGGCCTTTTCATAAAACCCTAAGCCAAGAAAATTCTAGAAGGGTCTTGGTAACGTCAGTATGAAAACCATAGAAAAGAAATGAAAATTTTGTAAGCACTTGTAATGGTTGTGAAGCATAGGAGAGAAAATATTGTGAAAATCCATTTTAAGAAAAGGCTCAATGAAGATAACCAAAGCCACAACTAACCTACAAGGTGAATACAAATTTGGTTAAAAACGCTAAAATTTTCTCAAGGGATTATTGTAAAAGTAACGTGGTAAACATGTAAGGAAGGTAAACAAGAGGGTTTACCCGACGAGTGACATGAAGTAGTAGTCCAAACCCTGCTCCATAAAATATGAATTATTAGTATCGATGAATATGCTATAATGGTAAACCGTTCTTCCTTTCTAAAGAGAAAAACAAGCTAGGGTTTGAACTTATAGAAATGTTTTTTAGGGAATTTTACCTTGTAAATATTGTATGGCTTGGAGCCGCAACATTGAATCTTGGAAAAGGTGGACACCATAACTTGGAAGCCACATAATGTTGGGATTTCACCTATAATTTTAACCAAAAATGATGATTAACAGAGAAATAAGATTTAACTAACAATTAGTTGCAAGGAGTAAATATGCATAATAATAAAAGTTAAATGAATGCTTTTAGGGTCTATTTCCAACCTAGAGATGTAAAATTTTCCTTGGACCACAAGAAAAACCTTTGATAGAAGCATTTGGGCCAAAGCCAACAAAGAATTACTATGCGAACCATCAATACTAAGGGATAAACCCTAATTACCAAGAGAAAGCTTCCAATTTCATAGCTTGTTTCACAAACAACATACGAGAAAATGAGACGAAGGTGGTGGTTGGGCCATAAGGAGGTAGTTACTTAAGACCAAAACAAAATAAATTCACCATTGATATCAACCCTGAGCAATCTGGACCGTCGAGATTACACACGTTATTGAGCATATTGAGAGGTGGACCATACCACGAACTATATCAAATTCACACGGGTCGAGGGTGGGAAGGCCTCCACGAAATAAAAAATAGCCACGGAGGACTCCACGGAGTCGAGAACCTTGAGAAGCATAAGGGAAAAAATATATCTCTAACCAAGGAATTTAATCATTTTGAACCTTTTTCCCATACATTAATATATATGTCAACTCTACGAAACTTACAGAGATATAGGTTACTCCTCTTTGTAATTTTTTAAATAATATCATACCATAAGGTCAAGAACATGGTTTATATGGA